>WARS01000048.1:1981868-2145127 GCA_008933995.1 Datnioides undecimradiatus
ACCATCCTCCCAGACTGCCTGTACACCAAGCTGCTACAGCTGCAGGTACCCCACCCCATCTGTGAGTGGATTATGGACTTCCTCACCAACAGGAAGCAACAAGTGCGGGTTGGCAGCCACCTCTCAGCCCCCCTCACCACCAACACCAGAGCTCCATAAGGTTGTGTCCTCTCCCCTTATCTGTTCTCCCTGTACACCAATGACTGCACCTCCAGCCACCCCTCCATCAAGCTGGTTAAGTTTGCAGATGACACCACGGTCCTGGGACTCATCAAGGATGACGATGAGTCAGCTTACAGGAACACGGTGTCACAGCTGGCAGCATGGTGTGCACTTAACACCTGGAGCTAAACTTCACCAAGACGGTGGAGTTGGTCATGGACTTCCGTAAACACTCACCCTCACACCCCCCCACTTCTCATCAACAACACTGCAGTACAGGTGGTGGACAAGTTTCTGGGCACCACCATCACCAGCGACCTGAAATGGGAGACACACTCATCCAAGGTCATCAAGCGGGCTCACCAGAAGATGTTCTTCCTCAGGCAGAGATGGACGTAAGATGAACGTCTCCCCCAAGATTCGCACCCAGTTCTACAGGGCCACCATCGAAAGTGTCCTCACCTCCTCTATCACTGTGTGGTACCCCGCATCCTCTGCCCACACCAAGAACAGACTGGAACGCATCGTGTGAACAGCCAGTCATCTCACGGGCCTCGAACAGGTGCCTGTGTGTGTTCTGCATGATGTCAGATCCAGGCAGAGGGCTAGAAGGATAGTGGGGGACCCATCACACCCAGCTCACTCCCTGTTCACAACTCTCCCATCAGGTCGCAGGTTCAGGTCCATCAAGACCAAAACCACCAGACACTTGAACAGTTTTTTTTTCCCCAAGCCATCTCCCTCCTGAACAAACCCTCCCAGATCCCCACCCCCCACCATTTCCAAAGACACTTAAAACAGTAGCACACACCCCCCCATCTCTGCATGCACCATCCACAGCAACAGCCATTTCTTGCCATCTCTTGCCTGTATTCATCCCTGTATATATTCCGGTTTTTATTTTTCTAAATTGTTTTCTTTCTTGCTAATTTAACTTTTATTTAATGTTAAGGGACGCTGTTACACCAGGTAAAATTCCTGTGTAACTTGTACATTTGGCCAATAAAGAGATTCTGATTCTGATTCTGATTTAGATTCTGTGTATGCTTAAAGCATGTTTTTCTCCTCACAGGCCACAGTGTTGTGTGCGCAAGCAGAGATGTGTGGTGTGTGAGTATCTTGAAAGCGCTTGTAAAAGTAATGTGTGTGCGGGAGTTGCATGTGCAGCTTCTCTACACCTGCATTATTATATATATATGCGTTATTGGATTTTGACAGAAATATGTCATCATGCTCACATAGCAGAAAGACTAGACCACTAGCCTGGCTGTCTTCAAAGTTAAAAATTAAGCCAAACAGTAAACAGCAAACCCAGACCAAATCTACAAAAAAGTATCTTGAGAAGAGTTTTGGCATACTTTTGATCATATAGTACAAAAGCTATATGGTGACAGAAACACATTATTGTTCATCTGTTCTAAACAGTATTGTTTCAAAAGGGAAGAAAGTGTGAAAGAGATGCAGAGTGAGTGAACTAACCAGAGAAGCAGCATGCTTCTAACCTGAAGGCAGAGCAGAGTGTGATATTCCCAGGGCTACTTTTGTGATAGACAGTAAAACCAAACTAGACAGCAGGCTGCTTACCACTCAGTATCAGAACCTCTTTAATCTGGCAAAATACAGCTCGACCAAGAGCTGGATGGATGGATATGCACACACAGACATGGACACACACACAGACCCAGAGAGGAAAATAGGCTGGCAGATGTACACACACACATGCACCACAGACTCCTCCACACAGTTACAGTTCTGAATCCAAAATGAGGATAAATATTTGATAAGGAACGCCTCATGAGTTGAATTTACAGACAAATCACGTCGCTCACTGTGTCTGTGGCAAAAAACCCTACTCTCTTTAACAGAAGATGTAGGTCAAATACAGTGTAACTTCTTGGCCTATCATGGAGCAAACCTCTCTGTCCACCTTCATGTGTTTCTGATGGGTATCTAGTAAAAAAGATGAAACTAGTGTCAATCATTTCCTTTGATGTTCTTTTTTCAGGCTTATGGAGGGTTGGAAGTAGTCCCAATATTTTATATATATAAATTATTTTATATATATTTTCATCACACTACACATGTCACAGGTCCTAATGGAGTGGAATGAATGTATTGGTATCTCCAATCTGCTGGTTGTGTGCAAACTATACCAAAACATCAAGCTTGGAGGGTAAAGCTCACAGCTGGCAGTTGCTTTTGGTGGTATTTATACTATCAGCGCCCTTAAAGGTGTGGCACCCTGGAAGCGTATGTGTTCAGTAGAATAGAAACTCCAGCATGGGGGTAATGGTTTATGGATAGCAGTTTTTACTTTTTCATGTTTATATAAAACTGCTGGTATTATACCATGGTGTTCTGACCTGACCTGAACAACCAGACTGTGTCTTTTGTTTTTGTTTTGATTGGAGGGGACAACTGAGGCACGTACAAGGAAGTAGGATTTGATGATAGCAAATTAATTTGGGGTTTAACCCTGGGATTTCTGTTACGGCGGAGTTTGACTGGACCTAAATGCACAAAGCCAGGTTGGTTTCAGGTTTGGAACAGCATTTAATTATTGTTGCTGGAGACTGGAGGAAGCAAGCAATGGCTGGAGGATAGGCTGCTGGGACACAAGCTGAAAGTTGGTAGAGCCCATGCCGAGTGATGTCCGTTAGGGTGGCTGAGCAGTGGTGAAAACACTGGAGTCCTAAACACAAAGAAAATTTCCGTTAATCACAGTTATCTACTCAAAGTCAAGAATTGCAAAAAGGGCCAAGACTAGCTACCACTGAGCTGACAGTACAATCTGGTGATTAGTGAAGGTGAACGAGAGTTTTTCAGCATGATGAGGATTGGAGCCATGTAATGAAGGTAAACTCCATTACTAATGAAACTAATACAATGTATGCAATACACAAATAAATGAGGCACAGACTTGAGGTTTGATGGATTTAATGGGAATTGTGTGATAGTTGAAGATGGCCCAGTAAAATAAAGAAATGTTAGTGTGATTGATAAAGGCTTATCCCAAAAATTACAAGCTTGTGAAGTTAATGGATGCATTAAACTAAGTTTTCAGTAATTGGGTAATATGTAGGGTCACTCACCTCTGTGTCTTCACTCCAGGTGAAAAGAGCCCCATTTAAGTGTTCCAGGACATACAATAGTATAGGGGTGTAACCTGTTTTTATCCTTTAACCTGTATTTTTTTTATTTGTGTGTTTGTAATGTGACTCTTCTGTGTGTGGGTGAAATAAACACCTGATTGGTCTGCACCTGACATCAGCCTCAAGCCTCATGTCTTGTCAAGTTCAGCCACTGCATGGCCATCCTAACAAGCCAGTTGTGGCGTTGAACCCAGGTGCCAGGAATAATGAGCTGTGACCACGCCACACAACAGGTAGGGAAGACTAGAAAAAACAGCACAGAAACAAAACCAATGTCACAGTCAGAGCCATTACAGTTTCAGGACTATGGCAATGATTCACTTCTTACTAGTGCACCCTTCAGTACTCAGAATCTGTTCCAGAGCAGTTTACGTTCAAGGTAACCTGAGATCAACTCATATCTCTACATAATGACCAATCATTTCTCTTAGATACACTGCAGATCATGGGAGGGTCTCTTAAGACGAGTGTTCAGAAAATGGCATATCTTGGCTTTCTGTGATATTTACATGAGAGGTGTAGATTCTGGTTGGAGGGACTGACTGATCTGAGTAAGCTTCTTGAGCAACTGTATGCCCTACACTGTGTCACTGTTATGGAAACTTTTGTGTATGCTGTTAGTGATGCAAGCAATGTCAAAGCCATGTATGCTTTTATATCAATATGGTCCTAGAACAGAGAGTGAATGAAGAGCTAAAGCCTTTTACTTGTTTTACTTATAAGATATGAAACTAAATCTACATGCTATTTGAATTATATTTTTTATACATTATTTACCCCAAAGTCCATTTGACACCACAGAGAGTTGCAGCTGAATATTAAGGCTAAAATTGTCAATCCATCTCTTCAAATTATCACACTGTTTTACTGTCAGTATTAGCCTTAGGGGAATACCAACGACAAATAAGTCACCTAGCTTCTTTCAAGGTGAAAAACTCTATATTTGATCTCCACATTGGAATGTAGTCTTGTTCTTTGAGCCATTTTTTCATCAAACAACAAAAGAAGTATTGTTGTACTTTTGACATATGAACTTGACGTATACATCATCAACTTTGTTATGAAGTATATGACTGGGAGGGGTATCCAACAGAAGACAGAACAGAACCCTCACAGAAGCATTCAAGCAAGTAAAAATGAGTTAGCAGGGACAATAAAACGAGAGTTACTAAGGTTTTATGAATTCTGGATGACCTCCAGAAACTGTATGTAATACCTGGATATACATCATGCAATTGTGCAGGAGGTTGCAATGCGCTTCAGGGCTAAGTGTACTGCATGCAATTCCAATGCATTTATGTGCTGGAGCCTCTGCCGCAGACTCCAGGTTTCTCTGACCAGCTTGTGGTTCCACATAGCCCCCCACCCTGAGAGGAAGGAATCTGTTACCACTATTTCCCAGTGAGAGGGAAGAGAGCCCAAGGGAACACAGCAGCACCAATAAGCCTTGTATTTAAGCCCTTCCCTCTGGAAAAGCGTCTGGTCAGACGACTTTGTCAGTCAACTCTACAAATCTTTTCAGGAAAAAGTAGTTCCTCTTATGCTAAGGATGGTGAATGATTCAAAAAAGAGGCTCCCCAGCTCATTACACAAAGTAAATATTTGTTTGCTTCTAAAAAAGAGGAAAGGATGAGGTCGACCCTGCAAGTATAGACCCCTTGCACTTTTTTAATTATGATCAAAAAGTAATAGTTAAAGTCTTGGCCACAAAATTAAGAAATCACATTTCATCAAGTGTGCATCATGATCAGAGTGATTCATCCCTGGTACATTTTCATTTAGTAATGATACACTGTATAATACACTGTATTAAGCTCATGACAAGGTGCCATCCTAGCTTTCGATGTGCTGAAGGCATTTGATCAGATCGAGTGGCCTTATATGATTGAGACATTGAAATGATTTGTTTTGGGGAGAATTTTATAGAGGGGGTGAAAAAAATTTATTTCAATCTAGTATCTTCTATTCTCACTAAGAGAGACATATCCCAACCTTTTAATCTGCAGTGTGGTGTAAGGCAGTGTGATCACCTTTCTCCTCTACTTTTTGATACTGCTCTGGAACCTTATCACGGACAGGCTGAGACCAAGACCCAAAAGCAGGAGATAGAGTTGTGGTGGCATAAAAACAGACCTTTATTCAAAAGCACGGTCGGTACATGGGAGATCAAAATCCAAGAAAGTGAAGGTACAAAACCATCAGGCAAAAAACATGCAGGTCAAAAAACTTACTAAACACAAAACAATATATACACAAGACTAGGGAGACAATTGGACACAGGTGCAACACTTTATGGCGGGGTCAGTGGATCACCTGAGAACTGAGATGGTTAGGTACAAACAAGCAGTTTGGAGGACAGCTTAATGGGACCTTCACCTTTGCCATTGCAGCTCTAACCTCATCCTCAATTACCCAAGTACCTACTCCTACAAAATAGGAAGGAGGAAGGATGGAAGCCATATCTGAGGATGAAGAGTCAGAAGGAAATGATCTAGAGAGTGAGTCAGGTTTTAGATTCTTAGAACCTTGGCAATAGGAGAGGGAGAAATAAAAGCTGTTGTAAAAGAGGGCCCACCTAGCTTGTTGAGGGTTGAGCCATTTTGCTGACCTGAGGTTTTGTGATATATCCACACCAGAAAGTGTACTTGGGCCCTTCCAACCAGTGTTTCCACTCCTCTAAGGCCACTTTAACCATCAGTAGCTTTCGGTCACTGACATCAAAATAAAGAGTCCTTGGGCAAGACACTGAAGCCCGAATTTCTCCCCATGGCTTTTCCATGGGTGTGTGAATGGGTTAGTTTCCTCAGTTTCCTTTCAGGTGAATGGGTGAATGCTAACTTGTAGTGTAAGGTGCTTTGAGTGGTCAGGCACTATATTAGTACAGTTCATTTACCATTTTAATGTTTTAGTTTATCACTAAATGATCATTTGGTTTTTTCCACTAAATAATATAACAGTTTAAGGAATAGTGGATATGGCTTTTCTATCCACGTCATCCAAAGCAAAGATGACATCCTTATTGCATCATCTTATCTGAGTGAAATGTCTTCAAGCAAATATGTAAGCTGAACTTGGATGTATTATTTACTTTACTGACAGTATGAATGAGGACAACCTGACAACCCACAAGCATTTCTCATCGGCAGAGTTTTAGGAGCATCCTGAGCTTAAGACATGTCCCAGTTTCACTGTTTTACAGTATTGCACTTCACCACAAAAATGAAACAAACATATCTTAATTTTGTTTCTGTGCTGTAAATTGATACTCACTTATTAACAGTACAAGCAGGTAGAAACAATTCCAAATGTACAGTGCGTCACTGTTGCTTTATACAGTATTATGAAATCAGTGTATTGATGTAAAGATTCAGTTTTCTAATAAATTTGTGACTCCATCAGCTAGTACAGGAGCAATTAGTTACATCTATCCATCTAGGTGTATCACTTTTTCTGTTAGCTACAGGTGTCTTTAAGCAAAAATAGACAGGGAAACTGTTACAAGTAATATCATATAGGGAACATTTTCTATATCTGTTTCGCTGTTTATATCTCATCAGGAACATGCCATATAGATTTGTTTTAATTAAATATGTCCTGCTTATGTTTTAACTTGAAGCTTTCAATTTTTAGTTCAATTTTCAGACCCCTCACCAAGAAAAGATTTCACCAAACTCAGCTAAAGGAAAATAATCACAGTGAGCGGTATGAGCATACTGTTACTTTGGCATATATGTAAACGTAATAGCTGGTGATAAGCTAACCCTAAGAAAGCACTTTTTCAACATATTCCAAAATATTTCAATTCCAGCCCTTTCCATGCAAATCAAAGTATTCTATTATGCATGAAGATAGTAGAAGTAAGTTCACTATGATTAAACATTTTAAGTACTACTAACAGTTTTTAGATTTAATTTTGCAGTCAGTCAGAATGAACAAATCTCCTCATAGCTCTAAACAATAAATATGGAAGCACACAAAAAAACTTTTATTTGGTCTAACTTAAAGCACTCACCAAGAAAGTCCTAGATAGCCCTTTTTCTCCAACCTTTCTCTAATATTGGTTGTCATTTTGGTTCCTCAGTTGGCTGTGTGTGTAAACACTGTGGGCACTCCTATCACGTCTTCAGCAATGAAGACAATGCTAATGCTCTTGACCCTGTTTAACTTCCTATCCTCCCACAACCATAACCATTCAGAACAGAAGTAATTGCAAAAACACCCCGGTGCACTGTAAAATGAAAGGCTGCTGATACATTCCTCAAAAGCTCTACTTTTTAACATTATAAAACTTATTTTTAATATAACATTAAATAAACACTATGTAAAAACAAAATTTTGTTAGACTATTTTTACTGAGGTTCTGTTGAGGTTTTTCCAGTCTTTTGTTGGATTTAGTTAAAGAACTCAGAACACAGTTTTGAGCATACAAAAACAGCATTTATTTTGTGCAAAGATGAATGAATTTCAATAATAATCCAGTTTAATCCAAACATATATTTACATCACTTAAAGTGTACAATGATTTTTATTTCAGGCTAGCCCAAAATAAATAAATGAATGTTCATAATTAATGGTATAGTTTGTGCATTTTGCTGAGCTACATGTGCTATCATTACAGTTCCATCTATTTATTATAGTTACATTTTTGAGAACCCCCCACTTTGTCCTTTCATGAGAAACAACAGAAAGAACATCATAGCCAACTGAAAACAAGATCCACAATGTCCATTTATAATATGCATACTGTAGGTCACCCATTTTGCAGCTTTTAGCCCTGAGATATACCTGCTGTTTAGCTACAGGATTGTGTCGACCACTGGCTGTGTTGTAAATGCAATTGTTTATATAGTTGCTGTTGTAGTAATCATGTTACTGGAGGATACCATTAGTTGGCACCCAAGGGAAATCAGACCATGTACAACTTCTGAATTTGCATTGATGTAAACAGCAAACATGGTAACAACCAAAGAGGTTACTATTTTGTTAACTATTTTGTTAACACTAAGACAGTGTCGGGTATGTTTCTCTGGTTCTGCCAATCTGAGAACTTGATAATGAAAAACACCAGTAGTATTTTTAAATGTGTGCAACACAACACAGACTGTCAGCAGTGAGTTCTGCAGAGTGGCTCAACATAACCCAACGCTTACTAGAAACAGACATCTGTCACTCATTCCATGCAGCCCTTGTTGCTCCCACTGGGCATTGCATTTGTGTAGGTGCTGTGTTAATTTCTGAAAACATACACAACAACAGTCCAAATGGAAATACATACATAAGCAACATAATGTTTGCAATGTTATCTGCAAGTACATCTCTGGTCTTATAGGTCCTCATGGGTTCATTTAGTTTCACGTAAATCTGACCAAAAGGTCAAGTTGGGCTGCATTTTATTGATATTCACTGACACAGGTCAGTCTCAGTGTGTCTAATACTTGACTAGATCCATGTGGAGTCACCATCATTTTTGATCTTTTACAGACTGCACCTGTGAAGACCTATATTGTGAGTAGCTGTTGCTCCCAGAGATCTGTTAAATGTATCCTATGAAGTTTCTATCTGCTAATAACGCTATAGAGCAGTTTGTTTACGACTTGGTCCAGGCAAGTGGCTGAGGCAATACACATTCCTGCCAATGGTTTCATATTATTGTACTGATCTACAGTAAACAATGCAGGTTTCAAAATGTTTTAAAAATCGTCTTAGCAAATATTTTATAAAGAGGAAAATGCAGAATATTCATTTTAAGACAAACATAGTGTTCTATTTAGTCTGTATTCATTGTAATTCTGATCCTCTGTGTTTGGTTTTGTTAAAGAGAACAACCCTCCAAACTCTGGCAGAAGTATCTTGTACTACAGCTCCACATACACAATTTAAACTAGTGGACACAATGAGGCTTGGCAGGCTTGTTGTGCCTTGTTATGGCTGCTATGCTGAGACTGAATAGTCACTGCCCTGGGGAAGGCTGTATTGAAGTGTCAACTTGATCATGATTGGTGTTGAAAAATTAGCCTGTTTTTACAAACAGTTTTAATTGAATTTTAGAAGCAGAGTGAAGGCTTGTCCTCGATGTTATTGTCCATAGCAGAGACAAAAGCTTAATTATTTTCCCAGTTTTATATTAAAATCCTTGAAGACAGGTTAACTAGTACAAACTTGTGCAAAATATAAATTACCTATTCTTTTCCAGTCTCCAGTGACTCCATATGTTCAGGTATGTATCATGTCAGAGTTGCAAATACTCCCTTACTTTCTCCCTATCCACCATGTAACCTAAAATTCACACATTTTGTATTCTCTTTAAAAATGACCTTCTTTAGTTACTATTAGTTATCAGCACCAGCAGCATTTTGAGTATTATCATACCACCATCATACCACAGCTGAGTATTTTCCTTGCCAGACAATCAGACCATCAATGGAAGTATAATCGTTTTTCCAATAAGTGGATAATCATATTCACAAATACCTTCTAAAGGCAGGCATTGAATGTGTGTAATGATCATAGCCAAACACAGCATACTCTAGTCTTGTAAATAACATCCATCCTTCTGAAAATCAGCCAAAGAAAATGATTGAGAGGCTTTACATCTCCAGTCTATGTCAGTTCACACAACAAATAAAAACACAGTATGGTGTCGACACCAGAGTCCTTATGGTCTACTTCACACTTAAGACTCATAGCCTGCTCTGTATCCTCATTCTGCTAGCAAACATGACTTCTGTTGTGATTGTTGATGTGTAGGAGGCCAGCACGGAAGATTATCTTGTGTTCTGCCAGTTGAGCTTAGCTGAGATCAGTTAAGTTAAGCTGTCTCTTCAGTTCCATTAGCAGACTCAGTTGGTCGCCAGTTTGTACAGCTAAACTCAGTTTGGCAGTGAAATAGTCTTGATCCTTGTAATGAATTCTGCCTCTGCCTCTCATAGCACAGTTGCTTGACATCTTTTTATCTTCTACTTCAGGAGCCACTGATTCACTGAGCAAGAGAAGAGAAAAGCAGAGAAAAAGGATATAATTAGCACAGAAAGGATAAGCAGAGTGGAATAAAACAGAGCAAAGTGGTGCCTTGGGTTTCAAAAGTTGTGAACACGAAAACAAAGTGAGGAAGAGAATGTGTGCTTGAGGAAACATAATGAGAGTAAAGGATAAAAAGGACTAAAATTGTGTCCAATTTCCATACTATTTACTAACTCTAAGCAGGCTGTAAGTATGTAGTGTGTTTCCAGTGATGAAAAGATGTATATTCAGACATGTAGTGTGGTGACTAGTCATACTGCAAGGATTGTTGCAAGAATTGTATCACTTCTTGTTGGTATATAATGGTGACATATGTTGATATGTTTTATTGTATCTGCTAGAATGGAATGCGTGTAGTACACCCCGTAGACAGTTATTGTGTTGTAGTCAAATCCTTTTCCTCACCTGGAAAGCCCTTAATCAGGTCAGGCACCATCTAATCTAAAAGAGCTCATAGTACCCATTACCCCTCTAGATCAATGTGAATTCTCCCAGAATTCCCCAAAAGTGAAATGAGGCCAAACCTAGCCACCAAACAGGACAGGTCCTGTGGAACCAGCTCCCATTTTGGGTTTGGGGGAAGACTACTTCCCATATTTAAGAGCAGTCTTACAACAAGACATTGTTAAATCTGATTGGGATTGGGTCAGGTGAACCCTGAAAGAATTAACAGATGGTGTCACAGAACAAGCCCCACGGGATTGATGAGCCCATTTTCTTGGCCATCCATGTAGAAAATCATCTTTGTGAACACAAAGGAGAGAAGTCATGCAAGCTTTCCTTTGATTCTCCTCTATCTCTACTTGCCCTCTTCCCTTTTTCCTTAATTCTTCTGCCTCCCAGTATCTGCATGAACTGATGCACCTCGACCAAACCAGACTCACCATGGAAAAACGATGATGATACACACCCAAGGCTGTCCATACTGTGGCCAGGCAGTACACCTCCTCCAACAGATAAAAGGGGTGATACCGCTGGGACAAGCCGTCCTACTCTGTCCCTCTTTTTTTTCTGATCAGAGCTCCCTCTTAGGCCACTGTGACTGGATAATTCTGTTTCCCTTCTTATTTTAATTAATTCTGGTGCAGATGAGAGTTGTATAAACGTTGGGTGGTGGCTCAACTCAGGCTGGACACAGATATCCCAGGCCCACCTTTGGAGTCAAAAGCAACTCCTCAACTCAGTTTAAAGTGAAGACTGTGCTAATGATCCTCTACATGTCAGCTATCCATCAAGAAAAGATCAGTTTTCAGTAATCCATTGTTCTGCCTGGAACCCTTTTGGTCTCTGGTCACCCCTGGTTAATTTGTCTTAACACCAAAATTAACTCAATATCCTGCTAAATCAATTCTTGGATACTTTTTCCATGCTAACTGTCTAAATTCTGCCCTAACTCCTGCTACTTCAGTGCACCAGCCATTGCGTGAATCTACAGATCTGTCTGCTGTACGCTCAGATTACTATGACATAAGTATCATACCATGACATGACCAAATCCATCACAGGTCCTACTATCAACAACCAGTGCCCTCTGCTCTCCATCTCAATCCTCTCTTTTATTTCTTCTTGTTCACTTTTTCTTTACACTTCCATGGAATATGAATTGAAATGAAATACCCTGCATTTCCACATATACTCTCCCAGATTGTAGTCAGATTCTAGCCAGCCTTTACTTGTAGCTCCTACATATGTTGTTACCCATTCCCCCACCACCTGGATAACTCTGAGAACTGTCTATACCTTCCACCTAGCTAATTCCCTCCCTGAGTTTTTACTAGTAAATTCCTTTTTGTCCAACGGGTAGACTGTTAGCCCCAGTAGATTAGAGTAGATTAGATTCAACTTTATTGTCATTACACATGTACTAGTGCAAGGCAACGAAATGCAGTTTGGCATCTAACCAGAAGTGCAATAAGCAGCAAGTGCAGGATGTACAGTATCTACAATTGAATAGTGCGTAAAATGCAGAACTACTACTAGACTGAACTACTGCTCAACAGTTGCAGTGTATACAGATACAGAATACAGACTGAAAATGTAGAGAGAATGAAGTTGCCCCATATTACCATATCCTCATCACATCAGTTTTGAAAAAATCAGATAAAGTGGCAGAGTTAATAGTCTAAAACAAGACTATTAACTCTGCCACTTTATCTGATGCTTGTATCACTTGTTACTTTGCAGGTTACATACAAATCTATAATGAGTTTAGAACATAATTTCAACCTAACCATATAAATATAAAGATTTCTCAATTAATCCTACACTAGGGAAATTTTAGTGCCACAACAGCAGGAGAAAGCAGAAAGGACAGTGCACTCAGAGTATATACATATATGTTTAACAATCAAGCAGTTTGCACATCCTCTAACAGCTACATCACACGTAGATTCTTAAATGTCATACAAATATCATACAAATATCTATACTTCTTTACAACATTAAATATTATTATTATTATTATTATTATTACTCCTGCTGGAAATTCTTCAGTGTTGCTTACAGCCTATTAAGCTTTCCTTATACATTTTCTCCTTGTCCTCTCATGATTTTGAAAGCTCATCCTCGTCATGTAATTCCATGTCTTCACTGAATCTCATGCCTTTCTGGCAAACATTTGCTACACATGGCTTTCCAGTTCATTTAAGAACTGTAAGATCCTACAGCTACAATTTTTGATTTCTATGCTTTGAAATTTAGTTTTTGAATATAAAATCAAAAAAAGAAGGTATTTTCTGATTCAACAGCATAAACTAAAGGATTTAAATGGATACATATATTTTGTTATGTCATGTTATCTACACTAATATTTAGATATTAGGTTTACATATTGTTTTGTCAGCTTTTGTCACCCAGCTCCCAGCCTTAAAGTTGTTGATACATTTTTAAGACTCTGTTTAGGGATTTGTTGAGGCTTCTTTTAATTTCCAGGGTAGAGGCACTTCAGGCACCACATTTTAAGAAGCTTTATTTGACACAACATTGCTATGGCACAATGCATCTTAATCTGGCAAAGCGTTAAAGGAAAGGGAAAAATACTTTAGTTGTACAATCCAGTTTGATGATTTTGTGAAGTGCAGATCTCATGAATTGCAGCATGCAAATTGGGATTCACGACACAAGATAATTTACCCTTTCGTACATTTTAAGATTTCACAGAAGCAAATGCAGTGCTTGTGAGTCATGTATGTGCATGCCAGAGCCTTGTGGGACATGTTCAACAATCATTTGTGAAATATGGCACAGCTAATATGGGTAATATATGTCTAAACGTATTTCAAGCAAATGAGATTACTGAAAAAACAAAGCAAAATATGATTGTTATCGACTGTTCACCATTATTTATTAACGTGTTTGATAAAGTGTTCTTTTTGTTTATGAGGGAGTTAAATGGATCCATGAGCCCAAGAGGTTTGGCAAAACCACCTCGAAAATAAGCATGTGTAAAAACTGCTTTAATTGCCTCTAAAAGGATGGAAATTGTAAAATGTCATTTTAAAAAAGCAAAATCATAGTTTGAATTCATACTTGCAGCTTGCTTTGTTTTTATTTATTAATACAGAAACACCACCACTCCATTCCCTCCTCTATTCCATATTACCTCTGTACTGTGGACGAAGTGCACGGTTGTTTGGGCAGTCACGGCCCTGCTTGCTGAAGTTGATATTGGTTCGGATGCAGCGCTGCAGCAGAGGCTGGGTGGGCCGGGTGTTGTCGCTCATGCTCAGGAAAATCTTGTAGGGCTCGTTCTGGCTGAGAAGGCGCAGTGAGTGCATCTGTGGATGAATTGTTATAGTATTTCCATTCAATCACACAATTTGGTTCAGCTCAGTTTGGAGAAGTCAAGAGGCAACCAAAGAGTTTTAAAGTAATTTGACCACACAAAATCAATACTTGATTTGCAATAAGACACAGTCTTATTTTTGACAATGTTTTAAAATATCCCTACTTTTCTAATTTGCCAAGGAACATTTTAATGTTTTCACATTTGTTGTTTTGAAACCAGAATGTCTTTTTATTTTCAGAATTGGATCCATTCAGACCAATAACATTTGAAAAGAGGTGCAGAAAGAGAACTGAGAACTGATCCCACTGAATATACAGAAGTGAAGTGAAATACAAGTATCTGATTGAATCAGCCGGCGAGATCATTATTTAATATACCAGAAATCAAAAGTAGACCTTGTATAGCTAAACTTAACTTCAACCTTTACAGTTTGTCTTGCCAAATAAGCTGCAACTGTAATTTCTTTATTCATTTTTTCTGCTGATGCATCACATCTGGATCCACTTTTGTTGTCTGAAAAGCTCAGTTTTTTCATCTCCTTTTTGGTTCTTCTCTCTGTTGTTTTATATTCTTTGCTAGCGGGCAGAAGTAACAAGGAGGCGCCTTCATGCAATACAAAGTCAGGCGAGAAATCGCTTTTACCTCAGCAGTTACAAAACTGAAGAAATAAAATCAGTGCAGTAAAATCAGATGCATTGTTGTTTATTCCATAAAAATAATGATTATGGTGCCTAGTAGTATCCACAAAACAACTCAACGGCCTGCATTTCTGTTATAATGTAAGTGTCTTTTGTTAACTCTCAGTTAATGTAGTAGACAGCTGCTTGCCCCAAGCAGAGATGAGGTGTAGGCTACAAAGGTCTGGTAATGTCACTTCTGTTTCACAGCCGGTATGTATGGGACACAGACATGTCACATTGACATGATTTTTTACCTGCTGCTACTATTATAAATTTGATTATACAAGGTATGGAAGCATTGACTGTTTGAACTGGCACTGAATTCAATGATTAGATCGCTCCACGATCATGGATACACATTTGATTTATATATTTCAATGTGTAATAACAACACCCACAAAGTTACTCAACTGTGTCACATGGCCTCTCATGCAATGAGGTATTTACTTGAACCCATTGATTTTTACATATTTATATATGTAGTTTTTAGGGGTGAGACTCGATTAAAAAAATTAATCTAATTAATTAGAGGTTTTGTAATTAATTAATCTCAATTAATCGCATTTTAATCGCATAACAATATTTGCCCCAAAAAGCAACATTTTTTAATTTAAATGGATTTTAGTGGACAACTGAATCAAATAATATACACAGACATGAATATTGTAAACTCAAGCTCTTTTAATGTCTGGAAAAATGCATTTAATTGCATTTCAATTCAAAACAGTAGAAAAAGAAATTAGGTGTAGGCTTGTTAGTGCTTAGATGGGAGACTGCCTGGGAATACCAGGTACTGTAAACTTTAGAGTGGGCTCCATGATCCCCGGCAGCTGTGCCATGGGACATGACACATATTGTAAAAGTGTTTTCAGTGCTCAAATAACTAGGAGACATCTTTAAGTACAGATCATTTAGTTGGGCAGTTGAGTAGTGCAATGTCTGTGCAAGTCGGTGCAGCTTCTGTGTTCAGTGTAGTGGCTTTAACGTGTTCTCTCTTAACAAATGAAAACTGCTTTATATATAGAATGAGACATGAGACAAAACAAGAGAATGGAAAGGAGATGAAGATATTAACAGTATAAGGGAGGAAGGCTAAAAAGGCCACGAGAATTAGAGGATGGCTCAAAAAACGAAAAAAAGCACAAAAATGCAATAAAGAAAGAAACAGACAGAGATCAGACAGAACTGAGGGACAAGGTAGAACAAAGGATGGTGAGTCATAGCAGGAGTAAATAGAGTAAATGGCAGATGTTGTGTGGGAGTTGATTACTTTGATGCATACAGGTGAGTGCTGTGCTGGATTGTACTTTGACGTAGAGCTTCCTGATTTGAAGAGCAGAAATTTAAATCAGATCAGTCCAGCTGCTGCTCAGTGATATAAATAAGGTTTCTGGTCAAAAAGATTTATAGCTGTGTCAGTGTGACTGCATGGAGATGATAATATTTTTTACATCACCTATACTAAATTTACCTCACTGATGAAGATGGAGAAAATTTTTTTCAGACCCTGAGAATAATAGTGGCAAAAGCGATATGAAGCATATTGATGGTTTTGTGTGCTTTATTTTATTGCATTACCATTTACATTACATGCTTATTTATCTTAAATCACTTACAGAAAAGTAAAAGCTTTAAGTTACAGGTTATAATGTTGTAATTTAAAATTTATAGATGTTTGTGCCCTATGCCGGCAGTAAAATATGCTTCCACCCCAATCAACAGAATTTATTTTTCCCCATGTCACATTCACTTATCCCACAATCACATACCTGCATCTGTGTCACGTACACAGGCTTGTTGATGAGTATCCAAGTGGATGTCTCATAGCAGGGAGGGATGGTGATGGAGCCCTCATAGGTAATGTAACGCGTGGTGTCAGGGTAAAGGTCCGCTATGTTCAACCCCATCAGTAAGAACGCATCATCTAGAAAGAGGGCAGAGAGGGGCAGAAAAAGGGGAATTGCTCTGACTTAGTGAGTCCACCACTTTAGTCCAGACTAAAATATTTCAACATCTATGGGCAGAATTGTCATCAAATTTTTGAACATACATTCATGGTCCCCAGAGGATGACTTTGCTGATCCTCTAACTCTGAGGTTAGCAATTGTGGTTTTGAGTGACATATGTCAACCATCTTCAACAAACAGAATTATGAAATTCCATCATCTAGCATCATCATCAGGTCAAACTTTTACATAAGAAAAATATCTTTAGAACCAATTATCTGCAAAACTAGTTCCCATCAGCCTTAACTGTACTTAATGTTTAGTGCTACTTAGAAAACGTTAGCATGCTAATATGCAAAACTAAGATGGGGAGAATGGTAACCTTAATTGCAAAACATCAACATATTTAGCAATCAGCCTTTACCACTTTATTTAATCTCACAAAGCTCCTAGTGCGGCTGTAGAACAGCAGCTAGCAGCTCTGTTTTCCAGAGCAGACTCTGTGTGGTATTTTGGTGCTCAGCTTAGGGTGGGTCATACACACGTAGTAGGAATTTGTTAGTTTTATACAAAACTAAACTAAACTGAATACAAGATGATGCTGCAAAATTACCCAATAATTCTTAAAATGTCAATATACCTATTTATTTATACATTCCTTGGCTGGAAGATGGCCTCAAATCAGCATTGTTTAATTTGATGAAAGCAGGAATGTCAGTCTGCATTGATCTTAACATGAATATGAGTGATACTTATATCTGTTGTTTAAATACAGACGCTTCATTATGAATATAAAGGTTTTTCTCAACATTCATGAAAGTCCTTTAGCCATATGAAGGCAGCAGGACAGATCCTGTTGATAAACAGGATCATTATTGTACTGCTAACAGCAGCCATAGTTAGAATTCTGTTGCTCTACGATTCTGTCAATTTCATCTTTATGTACACCTGTATCTCTATCTGTGATATGTTGTATTTTCTCTCTCTCCCCTCCTGTCTCTCTTTCCTCCCAACTGGTCAAGGCAGATGGCTGTCCATCTAGAGCCAGGATCTGCCCAAGGTTTCTGCCTGTTAAAAGGAAGTTTTTCCTTGCCACTGTCGCCAAGTGCTTGCTCATGGTGGTGTAACTAATAGTAATGAGTGTGGTCTAGACCCCCTCTGGTTGTAAAGTGCCCTGAGATGACCTTGGTTGTGAATTTGCACTACAGTACTACTCGGAAAATTAGAATATCGTGTAAAAGTTGTTTTATTCAGGCAATCCAACATAAAAGGTGAAACCAATACATTTTATAGACTCATTACATGCAAAGTGAGATATCTCAAGCATTTTTTGTTGTAATTTTGCTGATTATGATTTACAGCTTATTAAAACCTCAAACCCAAAAACTCAGAAAATTAGAATACTGTGAAAAGCTTCAGTATTGTAGGCTCAAAGTGTCACACACTAATCAGGTAAGTAATCCAAAACACCTGCAAAAGGGTCCTGAGCCTTTAAAAAGTCACCTTTAAAAGTTGAGTTACAGAAATGCATGCACTTTTTCAGGATATTCTAATTTTCCAAGTAGTACTGTATATAAATAAAATTGACTTGACTTGACTTGACTTGACTTGAATAGAATAGAATAGAATAGAATAGAATAGAATATGATAAATGACACCAGAGTGATATAAAGGAAGGTCCATTATAGCACAGTCTTCTGCTGTTTTTGTGAGAGAACTGAGATTAGGGAGCTCATTAATCGTGTCACAGACTGTTTAACAGCAAAAAAGTTCATATTTTTAACTCTTATTTTAAAATCTAATTAAAATAGCCACTTGATTGATGTGTTTATATAACATTTTCACCAAAACTATGCTTAATTTGCTTTCACCATCACTGTCAAAGCAAAAAAGCAAAAGCAAAACACGATCTTCACGTTTGTTGCCATGTGTGGTGTTGTGCATCATGCAGACACATATGGTTTCCTGAAGAAGCTCTTCTTGTTTGTTGAGACATTCTCATTATCAAATTCCCTTTCATGTCTCGCCCTGTTACGTTATTTTCTGTTTCCTAGTGTTCGTTTCCTGTCTTACCTCTCTTAATTTGTCATTAATCTATTGTTTTGTTTCATGTTTGCCACTTCCTGTCTTCCTGTGTTTCCCTCTGGTGTGATTACCTGGCCCAACCCTAATATGTTGCACTCATGTCTTATTTTTCTCCCTCTCCCTGGAGTACATGTTGTCATTTTTCCCTGCCTTCTGTGCCAGTTCATCTTTCTCCTCTATGTCAAGTGTTCCTGCATTATTTCAAAATAAGTCTACCGTGTGCCTTGTGTTTTGAAACTGATCTGATTTCTGATCTAACCTCTTGCCTGCCATTTTCATACTGATTCGTCACTGATTGATCTCCTGTGTTCCGAACCTCTATTTTGATATTTCAGGACTTGCGATTCAGTATCAGTACCTAGCCTGGTTTCAGTCCTGACAATTTCTGTATTCAAACTAAATATACCTTTAAGAGACATATTACACTGCAGCAGAATTACAATTGCAAGAGAGAGATTCAAAGAAATATTAACGCACTCACAAAGGTATGACAAATGTTTCAGCTATGACAGAATTCTTATAGCAGAATTAACTAAATTTTAGAGAAACTAAAGTTTTATTTCTAACACTTTATGAAGGCAGAGGTATGACTGCTAAAGAGGAGGCTGCTTTTAAATGGAATAGTTACTTCACAGAATTTCTATTCTAGTTTCATGTTCTATAGCAACCAGAGACAAAATACAGCCCTGTAGATACTCAAAGCAAAATTAGCTTGTCTACGGACAAAACACTGCGGAGGATGCCTTATATGTATGTTTGTGAGTGTTTGTGTGTATGAGAGTGTGTGTGAGAGAGAGAGAGAGAGACAGACAGCAGAGAAAAAGAAAGTCTTTGTGTCTTACGTCTGTAGTTGATTCTGGTGATGGTGTCTCTGTTGAGCATGCGGTTGAGGAAGGAGTTGGAATTTTCAGAGAGCTGAGAGATAACAAAGAAAGAGAGGGATCAAATATTCATCACAAACCAAAGTACAACACCTACACACATATACAATTCAATAAAACACGTGTAGCAAGTGGTCTGAGGACTGAAGCAGTGAACTTGTTTTTCTGTGCCAAAATCCTCCATTAGTAACAATAATCTACACTGTTGCCCATAAAGTTGGAATAAAATATTTTTTTACTCTTCTTGTGAAATGATTGTGACTATGCGATTTATTCTTGATAGTGAAGTGAGGCTTGAAGTGTATATCTTCTCAAAACTCCTGCTCTTGCACCTGGTCAAAAGTGATTACTGATGTGTATAAATAAGAATATGTATTGTAGAGGAATATGTCTGAAAACAAAATTATTCCAACTTTATGGGCAACAGTGTATCATTGAGATGTTACCTTTTCAATATACCATACAATAGGCATTAGTCAAACCACCCAATAAGTACTGTTGTTTGTATGTTATAATGAAGGTTTTTCTTAAATTGTCCTTCATTGTGTCTGACTGTACTCCCAGATGAACATACTGACCTTTATGAAGATGGAGACCACAGCAATGCCATTAGGGCTCTTAGCTGCTTCTGTGTAGTTGGCATACAGATCCTGGTTATAATGGATCAGCTGGACCTGAAACACGAAATGACACAGAATGGCCTAATGTCACCAAATGGTCTTGAGGTGTTTGATGTGCAGTCACAGCATATCTTTTGCTTTCATCTGTCATCTAATGACATCCGCATTAACCCTTTCAAGAGTGATTAAACACTCACTTTATGCAACAAGGCTTTGGTGAATGGAAGAGCCAGACACACACATAACAATCACCCAGGAGACCTGCGTTTGTGGCCATTGTGACACCAAGAAATTAACATTATTTTAAAATGACCTTACCCAACTTGCGACTAACATGGCATACTTAACTTCATATACTTATTATAACCCAATCCATGACCTGTTTCAAAACCTACCCCATGTACCTAAACCAAGGCCACCATTTTACAACATTAACCACATGTCAATTATTGTTGCCATCCAAACAAAGGTCATCTGACTATGACGATGAAAGATGAAAATCACCTGACTTCATCTTTCCTCCAAGTCCAAAACTCATAAACAGCAGATTGCGTAAATAACATGTTAAAAGCTTTGCTGATGCGGTTAAATGACAAGTTTGTATTGCACAGCTCATTACAAACTGAACTAAAGTGATATAAAAAATAACATATTATCTACTTTCACAAACCAGTTCATTGGTTGTCAGTATTGTTAATAACATCCTTTTCATTCACCATTTGTTGAAATAATTGTAATAATAATAATAATAATTTGTTTTATCATTAAGGTCAGGTCACACCAAAAAGTGATTAATGATTAATCTTCACAAATGGTTGGTCATGTAGCCAGACAGGCTAGTGCTAGTCAGTCAGCACTAGCCTGTGCTGGTTTTAACAGGTTTTAAGATAAACTGTAAGATTATTTATCACATAAGAAAACTCTTAAAGGGGACGTATTATGGCAACTGAAAGCTGTTTTAATCAGGTCTTAAAAACAAGCTTTTGAAATTTTTTGCAAAAAAAAAAATCTGAAATCCAGCCTCTGATGAGGGTCTGCAGTCTCCCATTCTCTACCTTCATTATCTATGCAGAGTTCTGAGTGGGCGGGGAGGCTATGATAATGGGCCGCTGTGCTGATTGGCTGCCTGAATGACGTATGGAGGGGGAGGGTGCAGAGCAGTGCAGGACCGGTACCCAACATGGCTAGCGTTCCCAACGAACAGCCCGCGGCTGTACGCTATAGCTATGACCCAGAATCTGTCCGCAAACAGCAGGAGGAAAGAGTTGAAAAGAATAAAACACAGCCACGGTCTCCTCTGGTCTTCTGGGGCTGGGACAGGGAATATAGGCATTTGTGTTTTTACAACCAACAACAGAGCAATTTGCATGTCTGGCTCTGACCGATGACATTGTGACACAATGCTAGCCAATTGCTGGAAACAGTGAACTTCACCTAGCAGGATGAACGCCCCCTCTCAGTGGTTTCACTCAGAAGAGGACGGCCTCTGTATGCCTATGTCATTATGTAACGACAGGAGCTGAATCTGAATGGCCTGTAGGAGCCCCATTTTACCAGTGGGTGAGCTGTAGAGACGATGCAGGACTTGTCTGCCTTCCTAGTTTAAATATGTATAGGCAAGACAAAAACATGCTTTTCATAATATGTCTCCTTTAAGCCTGCATTTTACGACCATTTGTTGACACTTGTGCATACATACGTGTTTATACATGTATATACATGTTTATCTGATTTAAAATGCCAGTGTGTCTGTCTGCTATTATCTGTTACCTGTTGTAATCACAGCACAGTTGTCTATATGCATGTGTTTGTGTGTCTCTTCTACAAATATTGGGTTTTTGATCTAGTTTGTGTTGTCTGTGTCTGACTTACCTCTCCAGGAAAGCCCTGTCCATTGAGGAGGTGCTCTGAACCCTGGGCGTCCTCGCTTCCGAAATGGAGACGGACCTCCTCCAGCCTGTAGCTGTAACCCAGCGGTCCCCCCGAGATGTTCACTAGATGGGCTTTGTCTGGTCGTAGGGACACGTGCTTCCCTGTGTTGTACATTGTGCCTCCCATCTAAAGAGTAATTGACAGGCAGGGATGGGCTCCAGTTAGTAGGCAGTTTGGTACATTTTTAAAGTGTGTGTGCATGTGTGTGTTATTAATTCTTTAAGTCCAGAAATGTTATTAACTGTGTGTGTGCCTGACTCAGTTTTCAATGCTTACTGGAATGGACAGCCTTTATTGCCTTTGATTAGTTGTTTACTCATTTACTTTCGTCATGATTGTCATGTGAAATGAACTGTGATAACTTAGAGAATAATACATCAAATATATAATCTGGACAGTGTTATATCATGAATACAATGTTTCTAATAATGTTTACAGTTTATTATTGTTTTTTTACTCTGAAGGAGATAAGATTCTATGGTGATGTCATAACTGCACTAAATTCTGAAATATCAGAACCATCTTTTCCCATGAAACAGTCCAGAAACACCACTACAAAAGCACATTTGTAAAAGTGACCATATTAAGGTAACTCACAAACAACTAAAATAACAAAACTGAACATTAATAACATTAATATTAATCTCTAACTAAACACATATGTAACTTTTGAAGTTCTATTTGTATTGCATAACTAGAATGAAAATACAAACAAATAAACAAATAAAAAGTAAATGATAATGTAATAGGAAGACAAACAACAGAACTTCTAGCTAATAATTTTAATGGAAAGTCATATCCAATCAAACTTCAATCAATCAAACTTTATTTGTATAGCGCTTTACAACAGCAACAACTGAACCAAAGTGCTTTCCATAGTGCATTAAAAATGTAAGAAACAAGTCAAAGTTCTATACAAAGTGAAATACAAAGACAGTCAAGAGCTAAAGGCGACTGTGAACAAATACGTCTTTAGCTTGGCTTTGAACAGAGACAAAGTTGTGATTGAGCGTAACTCCAGAGGCAGCGAGTTCCAGAGTCTAGGACCGGCCACAGAAAACGACCGGTCACCCCACTGTTTGCTTTTGGTCCTGGGGATCTCCAGCAGGTGTTGACCGGCAGACCGCAGAGCTCTGTTGGGTGTATGTGCAATTAACAGTTCACAAAGATATGAAGGTGCAATTCCATGTACAGTTTTAAAAGCAAACATTAATAGCTTAAAATCAATTCTGTACCGTCTGGGAGCCAGTGGAGAGAATACAAAACAGGGGTGATGTGACTGTGTTTGCGGGTGTTTGTCAGAAGTCAAGCTGCAGCATTTTGAACCAGCTGCAGGCGTTGGAGAGTGTACTGATAAACTCCAACATAAAGTGCATTGCAATAGTCAATCCTAGAACTGATAAAAGCATGCATGGCCTTTTCTAGGTCAGCTTGACAAAGAAATGGCTTGACCTTTGCCAGAAGACGAAGTTGAAAGAAGCTGGCCTTAACTACACCATCAATATGTTTATCAAACTTCAAAGACTCATCAAATTTAACTCCCAGGTTTCTGACAACATGTTGAGGAGAAAAAACACCAAGATCTGGTACCATGTCAAACAATTTGGAACCAAACAATATACATTCTGTTTTGCTTTCATTTAAATGCAAGAAGTTCTGAGAAAGCCATTGTTTAATGTCTGTCATGGCATTCTGAATAGACTGAAGTGCACAGGAACTGTTCTGAGTTACGGGGAGATAAACCATGGTCATGGGCATAGAAATGAAAGCACAGATTATGTTTGGATATGACATTACTCAGTGGCAATATATATAGAGAGAACAGTAAAGGACCGAGAATGGACCCTTGAGGCACACCTGTTGTTAGAGGGACTGTTGAGGATGACAGATGGTTCATCATGACCCTAAAGCTCCTGCCAGTCAGATAAGACCGACACCACTGAAGCACAGTGCCACGGAGTCCAACCTGTTTTTCCAGGCGCCGGAGGAGGACAGAGTGGTCAAAAGTATCAAATGCTGCTGTTAAATCAAGCATCAGCAGCAGCATGGGTTTCTTTGAGTCCAAAGATAAAAGAATGTCATTTTGCACCTTTAAAAGAGCAGATTCAGTGCTGTGTCTGCACCTGAAACCAGACTGAAACTTATCTAAAATGTAATTCTGTTCTAAAAACTTCTGCAACTGAATAAAAACAACTTTTTTCTAAAACCTTTGATAGAAATGATAAATTAGAAACAGGTCTAATCAGGTCTATTTGCCAGAACAGAAGGGTCGAGACTGGATTTCTTAAGTAGTGGCCTGACAATGGCATGTTTAAAAGTGTCTGGAACCACTCCAGAGCTGAGACATCTGTTGATAAAAGAGAGGAGGCATGGTCCCACAGTACTAAAAACCTCTTTGAGCACCTTGGCTGGAATAATGTCCAAAGGGCAGAAGCTGGGTGAAATGCTTTGTACCACTTCTGTTAGTTGTGTGAGTGACACCTGCTCAAAACATTCCAAAATAGCAGCTGGTGGAGGGGGAGCGACCAAATCTACACACGCAGAACTACTAATTACAATGTTGTCTCTCACAGACGTAACCTTATTAGTGAAAAATTGGAGAAAGTTTTCACAGGCTGATATATCTGACAAAACAGTAGGTGGATTAACAACTGAATTAATTGTGTGGAACAACACTCTAGGATGACTGGAATTGTTTGTAATGATGCTGGACAGGTATTGGGCTTTTGACTGTTTCACACCCTGCTGATATTCAGTCAGACAGTCTCGCAAGATTCCCAAAGAAACATGTAGTAGGCCTCTTGTTGTCTCATTGAGCCAGGGGTCTGGTTTAGGTTTGGTAGATTTGCACTTAAATGGTGCAATTGCATCCAAAATTCCTGAGCAGGTGGAGTCAAAGGAGGTAATAAAATCCTCAGGTGACAGATCAGAGCCCATGTCAGTAGAGTGCAGATGAGTGTCCATAAAGGCAGATGCAAATTGCGTGGCTGTCAGGGGTTTGATGGTACGGCGTGTACAAGCTGGAATAGAGGGTTTGACTGTGGGACGGGGAGCAGTGAACTCAAACAGTACAGGGAGGTGATCGGAGATACAGGTGTCAGCAGTCCCCCTGAGAGATAGGGATAGTCCATGTGAAATGACCAAATCCAGCATATGGCCAAGTTCATGTGTGGGACAGTTAACTGATTGAAAAAGATCAAAAGAGTCCAGGAGACGTTTGAATTCATTGGCGAGTTGGTTAGATGGGCAGCAGACAATATTTAGGTCGCCACAAAGCAGTATATTATCATACATTGGCACAATGTCTGATAAAAAGTCAGAAAATTCAGATATAAAATCTTTGTTGTACTTAGGAGGGCGGTATATGGCAGCACAAAATAGAGGGGATGGAAAATCAACTACAAACATTTGTGCTTCAAACGTAGAATGGCTATTTACTGGCATTAGTCGGCATTTCATTGTTTATACACTGTGGCCAATCCACCACCACGGCCCTGCACTCGTGGGGCACTGAAAAAAGAATAGCCAGGAGGGAGGATCTCAGCAAAAGCGCTATTATCACCTTGTTTCAGCCAGGTCTCAGTCAATAAAAGCAGATCTAAATTGTGTGTGGTGATAAAATCATTTAGTATAAAAGTCTTACTCGTGAGTGATCTGGTGTTAACCAACGCCGACCGTATAGAGCTGGAACAAGCAGTTTGCCGGTCAGCGCAGCTGATCGAGCGAAGATTCCCCAGAGTGCAGCCCCGCCTCTGGATCTTGGCTAGCCGCCAACGCGGAAGCAGGTGGCCGCCGCCGGCCTCGGGAACAATTTGCCGGAGCGATCCGTAGCTGCAGCGCAGGTCAAACACTCCACAGTTAGTAGGAATACCAGCCGTAGAGCAGCAGAGATGGCGTCTACCAAAAGAAGCAAGGTATGTCCTGACTTTTACGTGGATTCCCCCTCTTTTCCCTCGCCGTCTGTTGCGCTTGTTGCGTGGCAACGTAATGACAGGACGCTGTAGGAAGGCTGGGATAGACTCGAGGAACGGTGGCGGTGATTTTGAATGTCCATTGTAGCCATAAAGAGCAACGTTGTCCATAGAGTCGCGGATTTTGAGAAGTGTAAGACGATCGTACACGTATACGGGCGACATGGATGGTGTGACAAGCGAGAAAATCCACAAAAACATTAATAAAACGAGCAGGGGTAGACGATATCCAATGACCTGCATACATCTACAGAATCACACTCTGTAGCTCCTCATTACTTAGACACTATCCTTCACACTTCAGAACATCTCTTGCTCCACATTTGATTTTGCTCTCTAGCTTGTTGCATAGCACTCAGTAACAGTCTATCTGGAAGAACCATACTTCTGCACTAAATTTATCTACGATCCACTACAAACACCAGACTAACATTTAGGCCCAGTTTTTTGTGACATTATATTTACATAACATTACTACAGTTGCTGTGGATGTAAACATTACTTTCAAACCCTATTTTTTATTTTTTATTATTTATTTTTTGTGTTTTAATCAGGAAAGAAAGAGTAAGTTCCACAATTAATGTGGTCAATCAAAATCATCCTCTTGATGTTCGCTTATACTTGCAGTAACACTGGCTGAGCAGACTGATAACTGATACTGCTCTGCAGTAATACAAAGAACTGAACACCACATGAAACTGTGTATTAAGATTGACACCTGTAACCATGGAAACAACAGTAGCCGCAAATGCTTAGAGGACATAAAAATTGAAAATGCATGACAAAACTTTCATTAAAATTTCACAGATGAAAGCAAGACAAAAATAATTTAGATTAAAGGTAAAAATACAATCTGAAGAAAATCAGTTTTACTTACATACTTAAAATGATCCATTCCCTTTGAAAGACCAATTCTAAAAGCTCTTTACTAAGTATAAGTGTGAGATTGCATTTAAACTGAGTAGTACAACAATAAACAGACAGTCAAACATAGTTTATTTCATCAACCTTTATATCTTCATTGAGTCCAACAGTTCTCTATGTTGAGAACTTATTACACAGACTAAATACGTGAAGTACTGTGGTTGACACTACAGTATCAAAACACATATTCTTCAAAACTGAATTAAATGTATTTGTAAAGTGATATTTGGTCTACTGTGTCTTCTTTTTGATGTAGGGCTGTACCTAGAGTCTTGCTTTGTCCAGCAATTAAATTCTTCTATATTTACAGTGTATGACAAGTAAAGTGACTCTGTTTGTGTTGACTCAAACAGCTTTTCATGTGGCACTAGAGCTGTATGTTGACAGCTCGTCACAACAACCCAGGCAATGCATTAAGCATTAATGCTCTTCGCTCACATGTCAACTATATTTATCATACATATTATATGACATTCATTGCATTCACATATTCATTACAACTGTTTGTATATAATAAATAAGGAGAGCACCCAGCACCAGTTTAATTGTGACATGCCACTGCTGGGGTAGTATGAAATTAAGCCATTACTCAACAGTATGAAATCTATTCACAGTATAATCCTGTACGACAACCACGGCATCATTTTTAAAAGGGGCTGAGGATTTAGAATCTAAAAATGCCTTTTCCTCTCCCCTGCATCACTCAACAGGTTCAGTGACAGGCAGCACAGTGGCTAAGAATTTTCCTATTACTCCACACTAGTATATAGAAATATTTAGAGATATTTGTAGAGTGATATTATAAGTATGCAGTGCATGTTCCAGCAATCTAAACCAGCAGAAAGCAACCACTCCTGCATAACCAGTCAAGAACCAAATATTTTGTGAGGAGCACAGATTACAGTTTTCCCCTGTGGAGAAAGGCAGACCATCTGTGTGACACGTACAACAATCATGGAGCACATGCGGATATGTTTTGTGTCTAGAATGAATTATTAATAAATGAAAACTGTAACAAATTTGTTTACATTCTTGATGTATACTGACGTCTTATACACACCCATTTGTTGGTATGAGGTATGATTTCCATGTCTTTTCACAAAACTGCATTAGATAACAGGAATGTTGCTCTGCAGGTGATGTTTGGCTATTGTATGTGGGAACTCCCTGTACTTAACACACTCAGACTAAACGAGTACAAACAGTTTAAAGCTGTTTCATGCTTGGTCTTAGAAACCCAAACCAGCATGGGGCAAACCTTCAAAGCCTTTGCCTCTTTTCTATCAAACATGAGTTAGACTGTATGGAGTACTGACAGAGGCGAGACTGTATTGTAAAGCAGGATAGTCAGAATTAGGGTGACCATGACACTAACAAACAGAAATAGATGTAGGTATAGTAAAGGAAAAAACAGCAGGAAATGAAAACATTGGAAAAGAACACACAGTGTGTATAAAAGTAATAGCTAATGGACAAATGCAGGTAGAATGCCAATAGTATTAAAAAGACAAGACTTAAACACAGAAAACTGTGAGAAAGCTGTGATGGCCCAGCTTATTTTTTCTAAGCTGGAACATCAGAGGCACAGATGGGGTACTCCAGCAGTTAAGTACTGATCTTTTATAAATGTGTTTTTAAAACGAAACATAAAGATCATAACAACAGAGGCTGAGATATCCTGATGTGGTAGTGGGGTGTGGTTCAGCGTGAGCTGTGGGAGAGGGACAGGGCTCATGGATGCAGCACCGGCCACAGGTGTTAGTGATCAATCTAAATTGCTTCCTCTGCCCTGCAGTAGCGGCTGGGTCTGATGATAAGGACTCGCTCCCGGGAGAGGAGAGACGAACGATATCGGCGTCTTGGATGACCGGGTGGGATGCGTGTTGGTGCCACATTTGTGGACAGGGCTTGGACAATAAAAAGAACATTTGTACAACCGTGATCAGCTGCATGCTCGTGTGTGTATGTGTGTGTGACTCCCGAGGAGAACCCATTGCTACATTGATGCCCAACGGGTCTCGGCATGTCGCAGCAGCAGCAGCCGGTGCAGCTGCTTTCGGCAATCGTGCAGATGCTGGCGGAGATTGCGGCGATGCACTGGGAGCAGACGGAGGTGAACCGGCAGCATCTGGAGGCGCTGCAGGATCGGTCAGAGAGACAGACCCGGGTGCTCGCGGAGCTTCTGGCCCAGCTGGGGGCGGCGGGGTCCGCCTCTTCTTCCCCATCAATTTCCGGGATGACACTCCACAGGATGACACCGGCAGATGACCCGCAGTCCTTCATTGAAATGTTTGAGGCAACGGCCGCGGCGTGCCAGTGGCCGGCGGCGGAGTGGGCCGTGCGCCTGCTTCCACTGCTGGCGGGGGAAGCCCAGACGGCGGCGCTTGGGCTGCCGGCTACGTCTCGGGGGAGCTTCCCGGACGTCAAAAAGGCGGTCCTGGACCGCCTGGGCTACTCCCCGGAGGACCACCGCCGTCGGTTCCGCACCATGAGGCTAGGGCCAACGGATCGACCGTTTGCCTACGCACAGACTCTCCGAGACGCAGCATCTCGGTGGCTTCAACCAGGGACGTCCGCCGGCGAGGGAGAGATGCTGGAGCGCATCGTGCTGGAGCAGTTCGTGGAGGGTCTCCCGGCCAGGACCTCCGATTGGGTCCGGTGCCATCGGCCGGAGAGCCTGGAGGCTGCCATCACTCTGGCGGAGGACCACCTCACCATTCATCCCCAGGGCCAGGCGGGAGAGGACCAGGTTTCGGCCGCGGGTCGTCCGACACCAGCGCCTCGTAGGAGGACACTGGGCCCGCCGGTGTCTGAGGCACCTACGAACCCCCGACCTCAGCCTCAACCTCGCTCTCACACTCTCTCTCTCTCTTCCCAGGACCCGGCCACTACAGGAGCTGCATCTGGCTCACAGGGGCCTCTCAGGCGCCAGGGCAGGGTTGTTGGAGGTGCGGGCAACCCGGACATGTACGCAGGGACTGTCCGCTGATGGAGGTGGGGCGCAGGTGGTCCAGGTGGCCGGCACGCCAACGCCCTCCCCAGGTCCAGGGGGGACATACAGCGTTCCGGTAAGTATCCAGGGGGGTATACACCGGGCAATCGTGGATTCGGGCTGTGAGCAGTCGTTGATCCACAAAAACCTGGTTCGCTCCGGGGCTTTGGTGGAGGCATCATGGGTGGAGATCAGGTGTGTTCATGGGGATGTTCACCGATACCCCGTGGTACCAGTAGAAATTAAGTGTAAGGGAAAAACGCATAGAATCAAGGCTGCGGTTAGCTCGCGCCTGGCACACCCCCTTATTCTTGGTACAGATTGGCTGGTGTTTCATAGATTGGTGGGGCAATGTGTAGGGGAGCGCTTGCGGCTGGTAGGGATATGCGGAGTGTGTGCTGTATTCAGTGGTGACACGAGGTTGTCCGACGCTGTGGAAAGGGAGGGGGAACCTGCGGCGCCGCTACAGGTGGCTCCACGGGGTCCCGAGTTACCCTCCATGGAGGATTTTCCACTTGAGCAGTCTCGGGATGACACTCTACGCTCTGCCTTTGATCAAGTGATGAAAATTGATGGTCGCCTGGTGCGCCCTGATGCAGCGCTCTCACTCCCACGCTTTTCATTGATCAGGGACAGACTTTATAGAGTGAGCCGTGACACTCGTACTGACGAAGAGGTAACCCAGTTGTTCATACCAAAAAGCCGCCGGGAAATGGTCTTCCAGGCGGCTCACTATAACCCAATGGCCGGTCACCTGGGGTATGATAAGACACTTGACCGGATAATGGCCTGCTTTTACTGGCCTGGCATTCGGGAAGACCTGCGTCGCAGGTGTGCGTCTTGCCCGGAATGCCAGCTAGTTAACCAACCGGGAATTCCCAGAGCGCCTTTGCGCCCATTACCATTAATGGAGGTCCCGTTTGAGCGCATTGGCATGGACCTCATCGGGCCATTTCACCGGAGCGCACGCGGATACCGTTTTGTACTCGTGTTAATTGACTACGTGACGCGGTATCAGGAGGCAGTGCCTCTGCGCAGCATCTCTGCAAAGAGGGTCGCACAGGCTCGGTTTCAGGTCATCTCCCGAGTCGGGATCCCAAAAGAGATCCTGACTGCACGTCATTTATGTCATGAACACTGCGGGAACTGTACGGGTTATTGGGCATTAAGGCGGTTCGGACAAGCGTGGGATAAATGGCTTGACACTCTGTTGTTTGCAGTACGGGAGGTTCCCCAGGCTTCCACGGGATTTTCTCCCTTTGAACTGCTGTTTGGCAGGAAGCCTTGTGGTGTGCTGGACCTGCTTAAAGAAAACTGGGAGGATGGTCCTAGCACAGGTAAAAATGAGATTCAGTACGTCTTGGACCGTCTTCTTCCAGCTCTAAATTACTCGCCAAGTGGCAAGGACCCTTTGTGGTCACACGGCGAGTGGGAGATGTTGACTATGAGGTGGTGCGCACTGACAGGGGTGGAGTCACCCAAATTTACCATCTGAACCTTTTGAAAGCATGGAAAGAGGCTGGGACGGTGTCGCTGGTATCGGCCGTGAGCGAGAGGGATGAGCTGGGGCTGGAGGTTCCACGTTCCTCCGGGGCCAGCTCGCTCCTCTACGACAGTCAGCTCTCCCCGTCCCAGCAAGCAGATGTAGCCGCCTTGCAGCAGCACTTTGCAGATGTGTTCTCCCCCCTGCCGGGGCGCACTAACCTCATTCAACATCACGTGGAAACACTCCCAGGGGTGACGGTGCGTTCATGTCCCTACCGGTTGCCTGAACACAAGAGAAAGGTGATTCAGAAGGAATTGGAAGCAATGCTGGCGATGGGAGTAATAGAAGAGTCCCACAGTGCCTGGTGTAGCCCCATTGTTCTGGTGGTCAAGAAGGATGGGTCTATACGGTTCTGTGTGGACTATCGCAAGGTGAATGATGTGTCACGATTTGATGCTTATCCGATGCCCCGAATCGACGAGCTCCTGGATCGGCTTGGCACTGCTCGCTTTTTCACGACACTGGATTTAACCAAGGGTTACTGGCAGATTCCCTTGTCTCCAGAGTCTAAGAAAAAAACGGCGTTCTCCACCCTGCCGCCTACTTGGATGATGTTGTTATCCATAGCAACAGCTGGGCGGAGCATGTGCGGCAGGTGGCTGCTGTGCTCAAGTCTCTGAGGCAGGCGGGGCTCACGGCCAATCCGAAGAAGTGTGCAATTGGACGGAGGGAGGTTCGGTATCTGGGTCACTGCTTGGGCGGCGGGCAGGTGCGTCCGCAGGTGGTTAAAACTGAGGCGGTCGCAGCCTGTCCAAGGCCCAAGTCCAAAAAAGAGGTAAGTGGCTGCTGTTTTAGCTAAGAAGTGAATTTCACAGATGACAAAATAAAAGACAAAAACAATAAAGAGGCAGACAGAGAGACAAAAATACACAATGAGGGAGTCAAGGTTGGCTTGAACTTCCCAGAAAAGTCATCAGTCAAAAGAACAATACATTTTGCTCGGGTTCATACCTTTATGATTCTATTAGGGGTTGAATATGCAATTAGCAAAGATGTATGACGTTGGCAGTCAATATGAAATGAGCCAGCCATAGTAATAAAAAGATGCCCCTCACTTGCAGAGCTGGAGAAGGTGTTGACATGATATATAATTTAAAGCTATATTTAGGTATGTAAGTACAGCATTGTCGTAATACATGCAGCTACAATATAGATAACCAATTAGAGAGAATAGAATGGCTGTATATATTACTATAATGTCATGAGTTATTATTTTAATATATTCTTAAGGTACTGCATACTATTAGCGCAACATACTGCAACATCTCACAGTAGGAATTAATTAAAAGGGAAACAGATACACAGACATGTATGGAAAACAAGGAATCAGTCAGTCAAACAACAAAACAACATTAATAAAAACAGAATATAATATGGAAAAGATGAAAAATGATGGAGTGAGAAATAGACAGACTCCAACACAACTTTGTTGATTGGCAGAGAGAAATAGGTTAGAGGGAGAGCTTGAGAGACTGAGGCAAACTGTTTTGAAGGAAGATAGAAATGGGTTAGGAAGAGCTTCAGCTCCTAAGAGAAACACTAAGCAAATGAAATGCAAATATTTACCAGAGAAAAGTGATCAGACCCACCTGGGCCTCGGCTTTAATAGGCCACTCTATAATGCATGTAATCCAATGAGCACAGCACAGTAACGGCAGAGATTTTAATTTAAGTCCTCTGCTTTGTCAGTTTCTGTTAGAGACAAGCTCTCTGGCTATCCCTCTGTTGACACTGTGGGCTTAATTATCACGCCAAAGGATGGGGAGCAAAAAGCTCTGCTTTGCTTGCTCTTTTGCAGCATTATGCTGCTGGAGGCCCATGATTTCCAACCACTCTCCCCCTCTGGGGTCCCACAGTAGGCACTCGTGCTTCAGGGCAAAATATCTCTTTGCAGGCTAATCCACACTTCAAATAGATGTTTACTGCTTCTTGCTCAGCAGCATGATATGTTGCATGTGTGATTTGTGAAATTACAAAATCTGATCCTTTTCAGTTACACTGTTAACTCAAATAGACATGCCCTAATTTGAGCTATAGAGATGTTCATTAAAGAACAGTTTAAATTTAATATGGAATTCAAACTGTAGCTCCACATATTGCTACTGAAGGTCTGTCTATTACCTCACGGTTTATCTCATAGTGCGTATGACTTCCTAACCTAGTGCATGAATGTTCATAACTAATATGTTAGCTTCTATACCCAACAAGGAATTTTCCATGCAGGTGTACACACTGTATTGGTTTTGGAAGATGGCAAAGCTATGAAAGTTTATTAATTTGTGTTGATAGTCTAATGTGTTTTGTAAAATACATACTTTATGTGAGGTCTCGTGACGAAAACCTAAACATTTAAAATTTGCTTTAATGTTGTTTCTGAAAAAATGTCAGGTTTTTTTTTATTATTTATTTTGTTGACCATTTCTTTATAAAAGGTCTCCATTACAAGATTGTTTGAGCTTTGAAGAGATAATTGTATAAGTGTTGTTAAAGAGTTGCTTCGTTATAAAATTACAGTTGTAAACCAACACTAAAGCTGTAAATTGAGACATATATTTTGCTACTGGGTCATTACTGGATTCAATGTAGCACACACATCATAACCTTTCATATTTGTACCAAATGTAGCGCTGAGAACACCTTAACAATGATATAATGTACTGAAATTGCATATGAAGGAATCATTCTGATTGACTACTTCCAGAAAAAGAACAGTTTGCCCATGTAACCTTCAGTCAGTGTGAGGTGTTTAACATCTGCTTATTAACTCTGAAAGCTGTAAATGTCCCAGGACTTATGTATATCCAACAAATTTCTGTCCTTCATCTAAAGCCCTTATTGCACTGTAAGAAGCTCCATCTTCTTAATAGTGTATATTTATTTGTCTACATATTTCTAGGATCACTGTACCACTACAACCATAGGCTGCTCTGGTTTTTGTAATTCACTAATTTGAAATTGTCAGATATTGGCTTTACTTTGAATCTGTTTTTTAATACAATTACCAAATCTCTGGAAGACTGTTTTCTTCTTCTGTTCAAATGATAAAAATTCCTCAAGGGCTTTCAAAGTTTGTAGGTCAGTAGAGTCTCTGGTCTTTGGGCCATATAGTCTCATAAGTATTCCAGTCTTTTCAACCTTGCTGGAAAATTGGTCTATATTTTAGTTGCAGTAGATGTTTTGATTATAAAATGATAAGCTAGCACTGATAAATATCTAAATTAATGTATGTTTTCACATCCTGTGTCTCAGACTAATTCCAGCTAATTTGACCTTGGTTGACATCTTCTGTTCAATCAAGCACCATTCATTCAGTTGTCATGTCCTGTGGACAGAACTGAATTCCTTTACTACTGACTCTTAGCTCTGGTCTGCTTTGTGTTCACACAGACTTCTAACTAATAAAGCAAGGAATCTCTGTCTGTATGTCTGTATGTCCTCTACATATCTTTAAAACCATCCGTTTGATCTTCTCCCCACTTTAAAGGTGTGTTCAAGTGGACTCAAGGACAGTCAGTGTCAAACTTTTAATAAACGAGTAAACTATGTCATGCCATGAGCAGGACACGTAACACTTTGTGTAGATTCATAAATGAATTTGTTTGTATGCATAAAAAACATGTATGCGGATTGTTTTTGTCAGATTTATAAATTAGATTTATGTATATCTGATTATAAATCATATTAACTGTGAAGCAGCGGCATGTTCCATCATAAATTAATGCAGAAACACCCATAAACCATCATTTGCACATCAATAGTTCTGCTTACTCCATAGCTCTATAAATCTGTCAATGATAAGAACAGCAAATAAGAGAAAGTGCAATTTTACCAGTAGTGTTTCATCAGAGAGGCGTTCCAAAATTATCAGAACATTTATCATTACACTCACTCATGCACGGCTGTGGCTATATAGAGTGTAGCGGCTGTAGAACTAATTTATGATGTAGCAATAAGTCAATCATCAGTATTCAACATCAGATGAAGAATCAGTTATGTTAGTATGGAACTTAAAAAGAGAGATTGCATAGCAGTTCTGCACATTTCATGATTTGCACTAAAAGCAACTCTTAGACACAAATGTGATTTCGAGAAAGGTCCTACAGTAAAGAATGGGAAGTTGGTGAATCAGATCAGGAGGGCCTGCTCGTTGCTTTCTCCAGCAATCTGTAATGCCACTGCACAGAATTCTCATCTTTTGTGGAAAAGTTTCTTCCTTAAACACCTTAGAACTGTGTGGTATATGTCTCAGCTGACACATGGCCGAGGGCACAGTTTCATGGTGCACAACCCCACAAAAGCCAGACAAAACAACCACCATGCCCTCCTGATCTGACATACCATCTTCCCTCTTTGACACTGTGGGTTTTTTCCCTGGCAGTCTTCCAACCACTGAAATGGCTTCATACTACATGCCAACATTCAGCCATGCACACACATTCATACAGTGATGGCAGAGCACTTCACAAGCAATTTGGGATTAAATATCTTTCCCCAGAACATAAACTGCTAATGGATCTTTTCTGATTAGTGTCCTGACCCACTCTACTTTTGCTGCCAATTGGTGAAGCATTGTTTTGTGTGATCAGGCTGCAGTTTTGTCACATTAAAGCAAATCCCACTAAATCTAGGCAGCGGCCCATCAAATGTAGTTTCCTTATATCGGACAAATCAAATTCTGCACTATTTGTGATTGTGATTGTTTTAGCCTTGTAAACAACCAGGGAATGTGAACTGAAAATGAATTTGTCAAGTACTTAATTTGTATGTACGTGTGTGTCTGTATGGATATGTGAAAACAGTGAGGATTACTGTAAAACTGTTTGTAAATGTTGGTGACAGTAGGAACCCAAACAGTCAATCTGTTGTGCAACAGCTTATGTGGAAAGTCTCTTCCAAGAAGCAAGAGCACAAGAGATGCAAACCTGGTTAACACAGAGGTGCACATCACACTTTGCACACTCATACACACAAAATCAGGTGTCTAATTTTGTTTTAGAACTTAGACATACACTCACAAGAAATCCACGATCACACATTTACATCTGCTTTCATTTGCCATCAATCCTTCATATGTCCTGACACACAAACACAATCTCACCACACATGCTTTCCAACCCTCTCTCTATCTCTCATTCCATCTCAGCATACTCCAAACACACACACACACACACACACATAAATGCACACACATACACCCTTACCAGGACAGATGGCCATGCTATGTGCTCTCAGTCAGCAGATGTACAAGAGCATTAATCATGAAAAAAGACTCAGAGGATTTAACTCTTACTACGGTCGTGCTGCCTCTTGTAAAGAGCCCTGATTACGCTCTATTTTGAAGAACATCGACTGCCTGGCCTTTCTTAAACAGTACAACTGCAGATATGCCACATAGGATTGGCCACTTGAAAATTTTAAAATCAAGGAGAAAATGTGATAGTAAGCAAAATAGTTTCAGAGAAAAGAAGTTGAATGTTGAAGGCAAATCTTGCTATTTATCAAATATATTATAAAATACTATAGCTACATATTTATTCTGGGATGGACTTGTCAGTTAGTGACCTTAGAGAGGATGGAGGGGTACATATTGGTCATTTTGCTACCAAAGGGGATAACATCAACCACATCACCCCACTAATGCCTAATGGGTGACTCAACAGTGATAGTGACACATTCCACATTCACAAATCCTGTGGCCTGTAGTTCAGAGATTTACAGCAGCTCTGGTAGAGTAAACAGTATTGCCCCCAACAAGGTTCTGCCACAGGCCTATTTATACAGAACTGGTCATTTGAGCATCTAGATCATCTAGAAAATGGCCAGTAGCCTCCTCACATCTGCCCCGTCAGTAGTTCTGGTCATCCTGGCCCTAATAAAGTTCTGCTGCCTAGAAATCATTTACAGGGCAGGTAAATAAGAACAAAGGTACACAAACAAATTAGAACATAACCCAAACCAGGTTGGGCATGTGTTGTCTGTTCAGTGTATGGGTTCTTTAACCTAATGGTGTCAGCTCATCAGTAGATTTACCCCTGTAGTCCAGGTATCTGGAGCTATTCATTGTTTCTTCAATATGGCAAGAGCCCCTGACACTGCTGAAGAGAAGCTTCCCCCAAGCATAATGCTACCACCACAATTCTTTACAGTCTGGTGTGAAGCATGCTGTTGCTAGCTGACAGTAACTGACAACTACTGTCATGGTTTGACAGTAGTTGTCAGGATGGTGTTTCTTCGATAATGAGCTTTATATGCTTTGCACCAAACATATACTTTTAGAGTCATGGCTGAAAAGTTCAACCTCTCTTTTCCTTTCCTTATATGGTTTGTGGTGGCTGACTGAATCTTTAAGGCATAATTCAGGTTTTGATTAAACAGTTTCCATCCTGACACCCTTCTTCATAGTCTACAAGTATGCAGAATATGGGGTGGTTGATGCGTTGGATTGAGTAGTACCTGCCAAAAATTCCTGTAGTGTCTTCAATGTTGCATTTGGCCTTTTTTTGGACTCCCTAATAAGTTCTCTCACTGTGCTCTCAGCAGCTTTGAAGGGATTTCCAATATCTATTTCTGCATCTGGCTGCCTTCTGCACCTAGATCCAATTAATTAGCTGAATATTATAATTATTATTTTTACCATTGCTATCATTTTTAACTTAAAATGACATTAAACGTTCATGACTAAGCAACATTTATTGTTCTTATTAAAAAACAAAACATCCTTAGTTATTATTTAGACTTTAACAAACCTCAACACCTGTGTGGATATGTGGAGGTGGTCTGATCAGATCTGACTGACAACCCACTTGATCACTACAAGATGAGTTATATTTTGGAAGACATTATTTGTATAAAAATGAAAGAGACCACAAACTGCTAAAACCAACCCTCACCAGAAATGAAGACATACTGTGAAAGACAGAGCACATGGTCTCACAGTTCATCAAAGCAGTTCTGAGAAAATCCCACATGACTCTCTGATAATAGATCTTGTCTGGCTTTCACAAAAGAATTGAAACTCTGACCAACTGTTAAATAAGGAAGCAAACCACCTGGGATAAAACATCTGTGTGCTAAAACCATCCCACAGGGCATGTCCAGTTAAGCCTGCTGAGGTAAACAACATGGATTGTAGATTTGATGCATAGCAGGATTAAGGCCCCCTGGAGCATGGTTCTAAACACACCACTCTGTCTGAAAATATTTTGGACAGGAACCCCTGGGGAATGTAAAGGTGATTTTTACAGTGTAAAGTTTCAAAATGTGAATGCCTTAATCCCTAATCCCAGCAGAGAGCTGAATACATTACATCACTGCAATAAGGAATACTGTAGGCTCTTATGAGGTCTGTGAAAGCTGTTGCTAATGCTAATTGATTTTCACAAGCCAGTGGCATAAGTGATGGAAAGTAACATTTATATCAACATTTAATAAGAACATTTAGTCACAGTTTGTGCTTGTACTACAATTTTGAAACAACCGTATTTCATTTGAGTGCTTTTTAGTTTATGCTACTTCATAATTCCACTTCACTGTACATTAGATGAAAGTACTTTAGTTTTATCTTGCTGCTTTTATAACAGCTATTACTGTTTGCTATTACTGTACAGCTATTACTTCAACTTGATTGAAGTTAGATTGAAGTTTGCATACAGATCATATAATTTGCCAGTAAAATATCATGCACTCCAACATAATTAACTACCTTGCAATAGATAAAAATAGGTCTTGATTATAAAAATATGACAAATATACATTTTATTTTTACTGACAAGAAGAGACTGAAATGTTAGTGATAGGCCACTGGAAATTCAATAAACGCACATGGTAAAACCTAGGTCTAAGTCTCTGAAGAATAATCCAGTGGATATGTGTATTTCCTGGTCAGTTACTCCTGGAGTAGCTTTGTGGGGGTCAGTAGAAAAACCCAGGTTAAGGTCAAGGAGCTTTACTGTCATTACAACAAGTACTTGCAATACATAGTGCAATGAGACAACGTTCATCCAGGATGCTTAATGGTGCTACATAGAGATAGAAAGACTAAACTAAGTAAACTAAAAGAAACAGCTACATAAAGTGCAGTGATGTAGACGGACAGACATGACAATACAGAATACAGAACAAAACAAAAAGTTACCTGTATAAAGTGCAAATACAGGACTTTTTCCCCAACATGATGTACAGAACAAACTATACAGTGCAAAAAATGCTCTGGCTCAGGATAAGATGCGTGTAGTGCATGTAGTGCGAAGGTGCGAAGTTGTGCAAGTGAGGTTGAGGTGTCTTGTGTGAGTGTGTGTGTGAGCGAGAGTGTCTGCATGTTAGTCTAATCCCTGAGAGTTAAGGAGTCTGATGGCTTTGGGGAAGAAACTGTTGCACAGTCTGAGGGCCCGAATTCTCTGGTACCTTTTTCTAGACGGCAAGAGAGTGAAAAGTGAGTGTGAGGGGTGTCTGGGGTCATCCATAATGCTGCTGGCTTTGCGGATGCACCTAGAGGTGTAAATGTCACTGTGAGATGAAAGAGAGACACCAATGATCCTCTCAGCTGTACTCACTATACGCTGCAGGGTTGCAGGCAGTGATGCAGCTGCTCAGGATACTCTCGATGGTCCCTCTGTAGAATGTTGTGAGGATGGGGGTTAGAAGACCATCTTTCCTCAGCTTTTGCAGGAAGTAAAGGCGCTGTTGGGCCTTTCTGGTGATGGAGCTGGTTTTAAGGGACTGGGTGAGATTCTCCATCAGGTGAACACCAAGGAATCTGGTGCTCTTGATGATCTCCACAGTGGATCCATTGATGATCAGTGGAGAATGGTCACTTTGGGCTTGCCTGAAGTCAATGACCATCTCTTTTGTTTTGTTCTCATTCAGAGACAGGTTGTTGACTCTGCACCAGGCTGTTAACTGGTTCACCTCCTCTCTGTAGGCTGACTCATCATTGTTGCTGATGAGACCCACCACGGTTGGTCATCTGCAAACTTAATGATGTGGTTTGAGCAATGCATTGCTGCCCAGTCATGAGTCAGCAGTGGGCTGAGCACACAACCTTGTGGGGCCCCAGTGCTCAGTGTGGTGGAGCTGGAAATGCTGCTTCCAATCCGGACAGACTGAGGTCTCCCAGTCAGGGAGTCAGCAGGGACTTTATGTGACTCATGATGAGCCTCTCAAAGCACTTCATGATGATGAGAGTGAGTGCCACGGGATGGTAGTCATTGAGGCAGGACACTGGAGACTTCTATGGCACAGAGACAATGGTTGTGGTCTTGAAGCAAGTTGGAACAATGGAGCTGCAAAGGGAAATGTTGAAGATGCCAGTGAAGACATCCGCTAGCTGATCTGCACATTCCCTGAGCTTTTTGCCAGGAATATTGTCTGGTCCAGCAGCCTTTCATGAGTTCCCTCTACATAGAGTTTTTCTCACATCAGCCGTGGTCAGGCAGAGCATCTGGTTGTTGGGAGGAGGGGTTGACTTCCTCGCCCACACGTTGTTCTGTGTGAAGACAAAGACACAGCAGTCTTTAAACTCACGTTGGGTAGTATGCAGCAGTTGGATGTAGTCCAGTTTATTGTCCAGAGAGTGCTGGTCGGCTAGGGGTGTTTTTAGCCTAGCACGGACTCCTGTTCTTTTTCCAAGCTTCTGCTTTCTTGTGCACCACTTTTGACATCTCCTCTGCCAGCCACCGGCATCTGGTAACATTGAGGTCTGGGGGCCTGGTCGCCGCAGCAAACTGAGATAGCGTAGCTTTTCCAGCAGATCGTGTTGTAGTGTAGTTGTTGCATGGTGTCTCCACTGTATTAGTGTCTGACGGTCATAGACATTTATAATGGTTTGTCTGAGGTTCATTTGCCGTGAAGTCAGTCGGCCTCAGACAAGAAAAAGCAATAAAAAAGCACGGAGAGGTCGCTGCGTGCCTAATATGCTGCTACCGCTGCGCCGCCATCTTGAGGGCATTAAACTCTACTGGGCTAAAATGTTAAATCAACTTTTCATCAACTAAAACTTGTCATGGTTTTAAATTTTTCTCTGTGTGTTTTTGATTGGTTTCCTGTTTTATCTTGAAATGTTTTCCCTCTTGTGTCTCTGTTCACTTGTTTCCTGTGTTTGATTGGATCATTACTTTCACCTGTGTCTGATTAGTGTCCCATCCCTAGTCTATATATGTTATGTTATTTTCTTTGTTCTCCATGGTTTCGTTGTCAGTGTGTGAGTTGAATGCTTTACTAGTTTCCTTGTGTTGCTTGCTTATGATTAGATTTCTGTTTTTTGTGGATTTTTGATGTTTTATGGACTTTGTTTCTGCCTGCCTGTTTTGAATTTGTTCGCTGAGTTTTTGGACTGATTACCTGGTTTTGACCCTGCCTGCCTCAACTAACCGTGAGCCTAAGCCAAAAATAAACTGTTATAAACTCTATAATATAATAAACAAAATAAATATAATAAACTCTCTGCTCCTTGTGTCTGTCTGCAATTGGGTTCATCTCTTCAAGTTCCTCCGTGTGGCACAAACTCTGACAGAACAAACCAACCAGAAAAAACCCCAGCAGAAGAACATTTTGATGACGAGTTCTATGACTTATGTAACAGACTTATTTATCTTTACAGGGAATGGAAAGAAAAAAAAACAGAGTTTGGATCTTCCTGCAGTAGCTTTAGACTAAATAAATATCATATGCTAGAAAGAACTTTCCAGAATAGCTGGACTCCTTTGACATAGGTCTGGTCAGGCCTTTGCAGCCCCAGTGAGAGGGGCGCAAGGCAAGCAAAAGACACCCCACCCTCCAACCTTGGTCAGCCCCAAAGGTTGAAATTATACAAATCTGTTGAATCTGAGCTTTATTTTCTACTGTTATGTTTTGTTGTTTTATTATTGTCTGACAACTTTTTAGCCTCTGGGGGCAACAGCCCATATTTCTGGGCTTCTTGTTTACAGCTGATTTAGCACCTTGAGACGCAAGGGTATTGATATCTCATTGCCCCATACACATATGCAGTATCAATTAATATAAATTTTTAAGTATCATCAAATTTAAAACAGCTAATAAATACCTAATTTGTCTTTGTAATTGATTAGTTTCCAAGACTGGGCATATGCACACCAGCTCTTTTGCTTTATACACAAACTGCATGCATCATCATGCAGCCTACTCAAAAGAGATTGGATATTACTAATTTGAGTACAAATTGACTATAACTGGAAACCACAGCACTTCCATACCAAAATCTTGCCCTTGCATTCTTATGCACAGTCTGTATAGAGAAATAAACCTAGATTATACTAATTTAGTACTACAAAGTGATGTAAAATGTAAAATTGCTCCATGTATGAGGAATTTGCCTGATCAACAGTTTTTACCATTATTTATTCAAATTATTCACAGTGTGTTACCTACACTTTTCTAAATGATGAACTCATTATTATGTTAATTGAGAGTGTCGGAGTGTTTTCCTATAGTTTCTGTCACACAAACAAATGCAAAAATATACACACACATTAAAATTGTTCTAATTTTGCAACAAATTAGAGTCTGCGTTTGTATGCATATTAACAAGAACTTCATGCAAATGTATTTCAAATGAGCTGTGGCACAGTGTTTCAACAATCCAGATATTTCATTAGCCAAGGTGACCTACATTCCCTAGTGGTTTGGATTAGCTGAGCCTGAGCTTCTACTGCCACTCATCTGATCTCATACCATCCTCGTCTTAACATGCTACATGATTAGTGGTTAATACTGTTCTTTCTGGGAGTAACATGGAGATCACCCAGTCACACTTTTCAGTCCTCATCACCATGAGAAAACTCTCAGGGGGAATTGCAGGAATAGGACCATTTGATAAGGTCATGGATGGGGCTAATGTTCGCTCTAGGTCAAACTATGGGAGCAGAGTTTAAAAGACATGGGTGGTTAGTTGGCTTGGAATGTGTAAGGATATATGTTGCATACTGTTGCATCATGAGAAACACAGGATCCAGTATTGTGATGGTGAGGTTAAAATTTTTTCTACACTGATATAAGATAAAGTAAAAGCTGAAAACTTGCTGGTATAAAGTCTAATCACATTTTAGCACTCAAGCACCAATGAAGCCCTCTCAAAAGCCACTGTACAATAAATAATATAGGCTACAAATTCCCCACTCACAGAATATTGTCATTATTGTATGGTTATTATTGTATACAATCACAGAATACTGAATTCTCTGAATTTAATCATTTGTATGCATAAATTACTTAATCGTTCTCTGAATTTGGTGTCACATTGTGTAGTTGGGGCTGAAGAAGATAAAAAAGTGCACTGTAGAAATCTATTTTTCATGAACCAAATGTCATCTACAGTATCCTTGCTGTTTTTAATTCTACAAAACAGCTTTTATTGTTTTTTATTAGACATTATTCATATGTAGACTGATCTTTCCTTTTCAAATTTACTGTTACTCTCTGTTACTATTATGTAAAAAAGGAGGTATTCTTCAGTTTACAAAAGAAGTCAGGTGCTGGAGTAGAAGCTTAGAGTAGAAGCTTCAAGATGACAGTCAGTACCCAAATATAAACTCTGTACAGTGAAATAAAAAACGTCCTGAAAAATCTATATCATCTCGAAATTAATCCAAACTTAAGATCTTTTCATTAAACATTCAAACAGGCCAGCCACATTCCAACTACCATTAAACAGGGTAAGTGGCTTGGACAGTAGCAGTCATTGATTAATTAACCAGCCCAGGATACGACAAACTATATAATAATTGTTTTGAGTAACTTTTTGATGTTACAACTGCTTCATCTGTGTAGTTTATTGAGTAAATACCAATGTGTGGTCAAATTTATATGTCAATAGCTGCATTGGAAATATGTTTGATGAAATATATGTTTGTGTTAAACATTCAGTTCCCCCAACATTCAGTTCCCCCAAATGTTCTCCTGCTTTTCTTAGCCAAAAGTAGACTAGTACATTAACAAATCACAATCCATCCTGTAAACAGCTATGTTTTAAAAACAAAAATTGTATTCATGATAAGTTGCATTTTTCTTTCAGTCAGATCTGGACCTTTATGACACAAAGCAATGGTGTGCATGGGGAATCCAGTTTTGATTCCAGCAAGCAGTACAACTTTTGTTGACAGGGCCGCAAATATAAAAATGAAACTAAGGCTTCCTGAAGGATTTTGATTTGATATATTATATATTTAGAGAGAAATATAACTGTTTTCAGCTGTAGCCAGTTCTCCCATCCTTGAGCTGAAAACACTTCAGAGTGACGTCACATCATCTAAATATGACCAATAACTAGATGGCACTACTAAATACCAAAATTAATCCAAAATGCAATGTACAGCATCACCAAAAGCTGTGTTTTAATGGTGATTCAGGGTGCTTTAGAAAGGATTTTTCCTGTAAAGATTAACTGTGATTGCTGTGTAAAGGGCTAAAATTGTAATGCCTCTTGAGCCCAGTGCAGTCAAAGGCAGCTGGGAATTATAAAGCCTTTGGTTATAGATGAAAGCTCATATTCTGTCTCAGCCAGAAGTTTCTCTGCCTCTTGATTGAAAGAATGTGTCTTGTTCTGTTTTCAGCCACAGTGCTGTCAGAGAAAGACAGGTCTGCCTGTATTTCAACATTTAACAAGTTTTGTCTCCAAATATCAGCCTGAAATTCATTGGTCAGAGTAGATCTTGAATCTGAGGATGAGTGGAGAAACACATCTAATGGTGGTGGTCCTTACCTTGCGTCCTCCTGTGTTGAGCTTCAGAGGGGTCAGGTATGGGTCAAAGATCATGTGGCTGGTCTCAATGTCAATGGGTGACTGCCTCTTCCCTATGGCGCACAGATTCCAGGCTGAATGCACCAGACCCCAGAAGGATGGGACTGGTGGAGGGTGGGATGAGAGTGAGGTGAAAGCAAGGGAGAAAAAGACAGTGTAACAATAATTAGTTAGTTAGTTAAAATCCCCAGGGTATTATCTGCCCGTGTAATGAAGGCAGAGAAACTGACTTTATTGAAGTCTTAAAGTTCCCCTATTAGTTATTATTATTTATATTATACAGCAGTGCCCCAAACCTGCTTGTCTTGTGACCACTTTAAGTAATGTGTACAAAAGGGCCTCATCACACATTATGACCTCATTGTGATAATAGATCATGGATTAAAAAAAGAATTAAAAAACATGCATTTTTCTGCAAGATACTTTCTTTATGACTTCACTTGGGGTTTTTTTATCCTCCTTGGGACCTCCTGTGGGGTTCCAACCCCAGGGACTGAGAACCAGTGATATGCATTACTCCAATAACATCAGCCTGAACAGAAGGCCCTTCCTGATACCAGAAAGGTCACATATTTAATTCCACTTCAAATGACCAGCAGTTGTTGATGTTTTAACTTAACTTTAACCAACAGTGTGAATTAGAGTACTTCACTGAGTTAGCACTGCGCTCCTGTAACATTGTAAGAGGATCCAAAAGGATCAAAATTGAGGTAGCAAAAGCATAGACAGAGTCGTTTTTATTCCATGCAATCTTCCTCCATGTCAAAACCTGGCCCCAATGTATAATCATAGTATGGATAATACAGCCTTGAGCCATTAGCTTTGAGCAGAGGTCTAGTAAACTTGCTTCTTTCTTTTTCACACAGCTTCATTGTCTCAAGGACCGCTACAGGAAGTCTTTCCTGCCACAGGCGATCAGACTCCTCATCTGCGTGTGTCAGACAAACTGTAATAACAGCAGGTACTTGCACACTTTGGCACATGTCACCGGAAACTTCAGTATATTTATTCTTTACTTTTTACTTTTTTGTATATAATTTCTTATATATATTTATCTTTTTTTATCCTTGTAAATATTTTTGTATATTGTCTATTGTCATGCTGGGTGATTGTAAAGTGTAAATTGCTGCTGCAACATTGAAATTTCCCAATTTGGGATGAATAAAGTTTATCTATCTATCTATCTATCTATCTATCTATCTATTCTTTTCACTTTAATTTGCAAACTTGTAGCCTTCAACTCCAACCAACGTTGACTGTATTGATTTGAGGACATTTACCCAACAAATTTAAACACATTTCAAAATCTGAACTCATCATATTCCCCCTTTGAGTAAAGCAATGAAAACGGTGAGTTAAAATGTAAATAGACTTAGACTAAATTTTCACAACTCATTTTGTTATTTGATTGCTCTGTTTTGTTTGAATTGTAGTTTTGTTTTTAATAGCACAGTGAGAATCACAAGTGAGATGGACAGTAGGGGAACCCTTCAGAGAAAAAGACTAATCAATCTAAACAATATGTTCTAGCTTTGTCATGAATGTGAATCTACAGTACAGGCAGGAAACATCCCATCTCTTTTGGATTCTGCAGGCTTAGTCCACCACAATCTGAGCCTTTACCATAATGGGATTACTGAGATCCTCGACATGGACAGGAATACTGGGCTGATAACTGACTGCAAACCCCACAGATCTGATCTGTATGACTTGAAACTATTATGAACAGATGAAGAGGATAAAAATATGTATGCTCACATACACTGACAATATACACAGAGCCTAAGTGACATTACTAAAGTCACTGTAACTATACCATATACACATTTTCTCTCTACTTTCTCTCTCATAAACACATACATGCACACACAGATGAGAGGGCTTATCACAAGCTAAACTGTCATAATGCCTGAAAGAGGCTTAATGACGATTCACAGCCTAAAACAGCTGTCAAGAAACTCATCATCAGTGGTCAGCGTGCTTGGCTAAGGCTCAGCTCAATAGGAAATATTCACTTGGTTGATAGATTTTACATCTTTAAAATGATTTTTGAACACACAAGCTGCATGCTGTTTTCATATTCACACTGGGTCACAACTGAGGGCTGCCTCTCACAACCACAGCCCTGTATTCTGCCTCCACCTTTTTCCCTCTGTCCTCCCATTCCTCCCCCTTATTTTCTCTCTCTGTAGCTTAATCTCCCCCTCATTCTCTCTTGCTTCATCCTTTCATCCATCCCTCTGTGGCAGCATTCAGTAGAGGAATACAGTGACAGATGTGGCAGTCCTGACCTGCAGGGTGCAATTGTGACCCATGCTCGGCACACAGCCACATGTCAACACACTGTTATATCATCCAGCTGTGTGTGTGTGTAAGTAGGTCTGTGTGTGACAGACAGAGTTTTTATGTATGTAGGTTTATCTACAACATCTACAACAAAAGTCACGACTAATAATCAAGTAATCAAATATTTGTTTAGGTATTTCACTCTGAACCTATGTGATGGACCAACTGACAGCTTTATCATGTATACCATTAGCTGCTTGCATTGATAAAAGCTTATATGATGGCAGACATTTTGGAAAGCTTAGAAAATTACACTTTATTCAAAGATGTTACTTGTATGGGCTGGGAAGCTCTGCTGCTGTCCCCTCTTTTTATTGCTATTGCATATTGCTACCTAAAAACAGATTCACAGTATTTTGCAAGAATCCATATGGTTCATTATTTAGTCACAATTTTGCACAAAACACCATTAAAGTGTTTTGTACACATCTGAAGCAGATAGAACATTGGACTTGTTGTTCTAAGAACTGAGGTGAAACTCAATATACAAAATGAATTTTCACACATGGTGGTGTGAAATCATTTAACATGCATGTAATAAGGATGTCTTGCTGAATATTTTTGTGGTTAATTCACTTGGTCCTGAAGTTCAAAACTGTTCAAAACTGACGAAGCCTGTCTCTGGTCTGTAAAACTTTCAATCAGGCATGTGTGACCATGTCTCACAGTGTAATCTTGGACAGCAATTTAGAAGTAATGAAGTGAAGATCCCACCATGTTCATATCTCAAAAGGCGACTTTGCAGTTGGACAGCAGACATTGAAATATATCAGGCTGTGGTGTGTATGTTTGTATTGGATCCTGACTAAGCATTTTCTAAAGCCAATGGTATGAACATTGTTTTACACAATTTCATTTCCAGTCAACTACACTTAAAATAATTTTCACAAAGACCATATTTTGTCACCTTACATTGTTGGAGTGGAAATGGAGTGCACACATTTTACATTCAAGATCTAGTGGTACATTTCTTTCATTAATTATGTTTTCTTTGTTCTTTTGTTACTATGCCTGTGGGGAGGTTGCTTCCTGGGAAAGGAAAAAGCGTGGCCAAGGCTGTACCACCTGCTGTTAGGATAAAGGAGGAATTTGAGTTTAGTTAGTTTTTCCCATGGTATTGGTTATGGTTGACGTCCATTTTGTTTTCCCCTTGTGTTTCAGTTGGTCTGGCCAGACAGTTTATATGTCCCCTTGTGTGTCATTCTGGGGGGTCAGTTTGGTTAGGTTAACCTGTTTGGTTGTAATTTTGTGTATAGTTCTATTTTGTTGACCTCCTTTTATAGGCCTTGTATTTAAGTTTATTGTTAATATTACTTTTCATTATTTTGGGCAAATAAAAACCCTATTTTTCATTACCTCCTGTTTCTCTCATTGCCTCACTGCTTGGTCCCTGACATGCATATTTGTCACACAGACCATCAAAAAAAATTTAATGTAAGACAATGATAACCCCAGTAAACATAAAATGCAGTTTTTAAATGACTACGGAAAAAGCTATCCAAAACTACCTGGCCCTATGTGAAAAAGTAACCCCCCCCCCACCTTGTTAAATCATGAATTAACATGTTTTAGAAAGCTGAGTTCAATTTCACTTGCCATGCCCAGGCCTGATTACTGCCAGACCTGTTCAATAAAGCAATCACTTAAATAGAACATGTCTGACAAAGTGAAGTAGGCCAAAAGCTCTCAAAAAGCAGCACATAATACTGTGATCTAAAGAAATTCAAGAACAAATGATAAACAGATTAATTTCAGTCTGGAAAGGTGAACACTGACCATAATTGCTAACTGACCAATTATGGTCAGTGTTCACGATTCAACAATAAGAAAGACTCATCTCACATTTGCCAAAAACCATCTTGATAATCCCGAAGACTTTTGGGGAAATATTCTGTGGACTGATGACACAAAAGTTGAGCTTTTTGGAAGGTGTGTGTCCCGTTACATCTGACGTAAAACTAACACAGCATTTCATAAAAAGATCATACCAACAGTCAAACATGGTGGTGGTAGTGTAATGGTCTGGGGCTGCTTTGCTGCAGGACAACTTGCCATAATTGATGGAACCATGAGTTCTGCTCTCTACCAGAAAATCCTGAAGGAGAATGTCTGGCCATCAGTTTCTGACCTCAACCTTAAGCGTACTTGGGTTATGCAGCAGGACAATGATCCGATGCACACAAATCCACCTCTGAATGGCTTAAAAAAAACAAAATGAAGGTTTTGGAGTGGCCTAATCAAAGTCTGGACTTAAATCTGATTGAGATGCTGTGGCATGACCTTAAACAGGGTGTTCATGTACGCCAGTTATCACAAATACTTAATTGTAGTTATACATGGGTGTGGCAACCAGTTGTTAGGTTGAGGGGGCATTTACTTTTTCACATAGAGGTAGGTTTGGATATCTTTTTTCCCCTAATAAATGAGATCATCATTTAAAAACTGCATTTTGTGTTTACTTGGATTATCGTTGTCTTACGATAAAATTTGATTGATGATCTGAAACATTTAAGTGTGACAAATGTGCAAAAAAATAAGAAATCAGGATGGGGACAAACCTTTTTCACATCCATGTAGTTGGGCTTCCAAAAACGACACAATTAAGGACAGAGTTACAAAAAGATCCACAGCTGCTAAACAAGACAGAGAAGACAGCAGGAGCCAGAAGATGTCCCAAGTGCTTAGGAACATTGTTAATATTTAACCTTTGCAGGGTCAAGTAGTGGAGAGAAGACTGAGACACAAAGACAAAGAGAGACAGAGGAAGGAGGCAAAGGGATGGAGATAGTGGAAGGAAGCCCTGAGGACTGACAATCCATTTTAATATTAATAAATCTGGCTGGGTTCAAGTTGTGGGGAAAAGAGGAATGTAGACAAAGACACAGAGAGAAGAGGGAGATGAAGTGTGAGAGAGGACTGACACGGCGGGTCTATGAACCCAAATGCTCGACTCCACACTCTGAATAAAGTTCAAGGAGGTTTTATTTACAAAAGCAAAAGGCACGGGAACAGGGAAAAATGAACACAAAGTATCAACGTAAATTCTCTCAGCGGTGCTGAGGAAAATAAGGCCGAAGCAAACAAAAAATCACTCTTTCGAGGAAAAACACTAGAAACAAACAGGTCCAAAGTTAACAACGAAAAATCACTCGTAATCGAGGAAAAATACAAACAAAGTAACAAACAAACCTTCAGGCAAGACAGGAACGAGAGCAAGGTAATTTTTAACAAGGCAAAGACGCTGGTTCTCGGTACAGGCATGACACGACGAACTGGCACAAGACAGGGGGAGACGCAGACTTTTATACACAAGAGGAAATGGGGAACAGGTGGAAACAATCAGGGCGGGGAAGACAATCAGACAGGCGGGAAACACGAGAGGAAGGGCAAGCCACCTGAAACGAGAGGGAAGTTAGATCTTTCAAAATAAAACAGGAAATCACGAGACAAGACACCGACACCAGCTTGACCAAACTTAGACCTTGACAAGGACAGCCCAGGGAAAACCCTGAGTTTTCAAAAGAATTATCTGTTAAGTGATAAAAACATAATTTTGAGTGCATGCACAGCTATATGTAGAGTCATAGATGCTAAATCAAAATGAATGATAATAAATTAAGTAAGTTGATATTCTAAATTTTTCAGCTGTCAATGAAACTCATGAAAAACACCCAAAACAACAACAATGTATCTACTGGTGAACTGTAGCAAAGGGCTGATCATCACCATCTTGTCCAAATGCTAAAACACATCATTGAGCCACACTGTTGACTGAATGATATGTTCTTTCATTACTATAAATACACAAACACTGTAGGTTGTTTGGACGTAATATCTCATACCTATCCTAATTCTAAGAATACTCATTAGAGCACCAAATGTCCAACTACTAATCAACAAATGCACTATTTCCTCCATTTCCTCCAGTTTGTATATTCAACAGGGACCAGAGTCAGGTGAGAACACCACTCAGCCAGTGGTGTATGAGCTGAGCTTAGCAAAGCTAGAGAGTCCTGAGATAATGCTTTCACAAAATCAGTGTTTCCCTGTGCATGGAACACTGTGTACTTCAGCTCACCAAGTCAAATCAGTGAGTGACCCACTGCTGTCAAAAAAAAAGCTATTAAGTGGATTGGGTACTTAAAAAATATGAGTTTTGCCACACTCAGAGTTGATGTGTCATGGCAGGCAACATCATCAAAGTAACAAAGCCTGCAAATGCTCACATTAACCTTTCTTGTTCTTTATAGAAGCAATTTATCCCCTGAAATGATTTCATTATCAGTTCCTGTTTCACTGGAAGCTATAATAGAAGTCCCTTATCAGACATCCATTCTGTGTTAATACTGCAGCATCCAGTGCAGTGCACTGTTTCAGTCTGTCTAAGATGCTGCATGTACACACATACACACACACACAACCAGAAACATTGGCACAAAAAATGGGTTGTACTTCTTCATCTTGCAATTACTACTTCACAACAGTTTTTTTGTTGTTGTTGTTGTTGTTTTTGTCAAAAACATAATAGGAACAGGATGAAATTCCTTTCACAAAGGGCACTTAGGACATTCATAGATTTCTTCAATAGTGGTACTTTTTGACATCATAACCATGAATAGAAGGTAATAAAAAAGAACTAGTTCAAGTTCAATTCAAGTACAAGTCCAAAAAGGGCCAAGCCAATAGGATAACTTGAGCAATGAGCTATGGAAAAAATTAGCTATGGGCTGTTATTGAATAACCTTTCCCCCACCTTTATACATTATATTGTGTGTGTAATACAAAGTACTTAATTACCAATTATATTACATTTGTTGTAATGTAATAAAGCAGCGATAGGGACAAGTTACCATTTTTTGATGCATAGATGAAACTAGACAAAATGTGTTAATTAGTGAGCTTTAGAAGTTCTGGTAAGCTGTTAATCAGCTATCTGTTTCCACCTGTTTCAAACCAGCTTCACTTAACAAAAGAGTGGTGTTAATCTTCTCATTTACTCAAATAACATAAATAAATATATCTCCCAAAATGTCAAACTATTCTTTAAAAGCCATTGCTTTTTAAATTAATAATGTGCTTTAGGGCAGCATTGAAAACTCATCCTGAAAACTCATTTTCATTGAATATTGTTGCCAACAAATAAATTTAAAACTTCTTCCAACATTAACTAACATTCTTAGCTGGTATTTTGAGTTTACAACTAAAAAACTCCAGTCTGCCTCTTTAGAACTCTTTTAGAACTCTTTTTTTTTCAAACTCTTCATTAATGTAACAGTTCTAAATTAAAATGACAAAATAGACCACTGTTAGTTTTATTGTTAAGTTTTGTCCAGTCATTATCTCAAAGATTCTGTGTCACCTTTGCACCCAGGGTGTCCCTGGTTCAGGTCTGGTCAGGGACCTTTGTTTCCCCCTCTCGCTCTAGTTTTCTCTGCTCGCTCCGCCACTTTGCTTGTGTTTTTCTCGTATTTGAATGTGGCACCTGAAGGGCTTTTACATCATGCTTTTTTGCCCTCCTTAAACTATTCAACACAGCGTGCCAGCCAGTTCAGGAACAAGTGGCTTTTCAACCAGTCTCTTCACTGCAAGTGGGCTGTGTATGCTTTCACAAAGCTGCGTGTTGTTGTAGGGGAAAGTGAGCCCTTGTTGAGAGGCAGCTCTTGTTCAAAGAATGGATTAAAAGTGCTATCATCAGACCTGCAGAGAGACAGAGCGAGCGCACCGGGTAGAGTTTATTGCAATTTGCAGCAAAACTATGAAGGAGCTCTGTAAACATTTTGCTTTTTTTAAACCTTTCCTTTTTTTAGTGGAACTCCAACTATTCATCAAACACTCCACTCATCCCATATTTGTTTAGGATTTAGGTACGTCCTCTTATGCAGTCATTCACATTTTCAGTCCATTCTGATCATAACAGAAGGCAGAAAGAGTGAAATGTGTTATATAAAGTTATAGAAAATATCAAGCTCAGCATCACACATGACTGATTGACAATAGGTGAAGTGAAATGACCCATTTAGACCGTGGACGTCTACAATTATAATCATTATTAATATGTTCAGTTCGTTAAAGCATAAAGCTGCAGGTACTTTACATGTTTCTCCCATCAACAATCCCAAACCAGCCAACAAGTTATGTATGTGATCCAAAGTGTTAGCATTGAGCACCATAATGTTTTCTAAAAGCTACAGTGGACAGCTGTTTTAGGAAATGATTTAAGACACCACAGAGCAAATGCACAAAGCTTTTTCCCTCATTCAGAATGCGTTTTGATGCTGAATGCTGCAGTCTTTTGAACAGCAATCTGGACTTGCATCTCAAACAGATCAGAATACTAAATCAGGTTAAATGAATATTAATAATTATTTAGGTTTCATGGGTGGATGGAAATATTACGGTCATCACATCCGTCGTCGGTCTAGCAGTGCTGGGGTTCTCCTTCAGTGGCGGTAGAATCTGTTTCTTTCTCAGATCTTTTCGGAGACTTCCAGAGATTTTCAGCAGTGTTCAGCATTTTGTCAGATTTGCCAAAAGTCTGTCAGTTCCTAAAATCAGTTCCTGTACAGTTACTGTATTAATATGTAAATTTTCTTATTTCCTATTTTCTAATTTTCTAAACTTTTCTTAACTTAAAATTTGGATACACCATCAGACTGGAGTTTTTTTAGTTGTAAACTCAAAATACCAGCTAAGAATGTTAGTTAATGTTGGAAGAAGTTTTAAATTTAGTTGTTGGCAACAATATTCAATGAAAATGAGTTTTCAGGATGAGTTTTCAATGCTGCCCTAAAGCACATTATTAATTTAAAAAGCAATGGCTTTTAAAGAATAGTTTGATATTTATTGAACAGTTTCATACTCTCTACTTCGGCATATAGCACTATACAATTTGTATGATATACTGCATACTGTGTTGGTCAGTAGTATATAGTGGGCAGTTCTTCTTGTGGCTTGTTTTTTTTTCTTCCTGGTCTTTTTATTTCACTTATGGATGTGTTTGCCTGTGTTGGACTCTGGTAACCTCTTTTTAAGTCTTTGAACTTGCCCTAAACAACTTGTGCTCCTGGTTCTCAATTAGGACTCCTTCTTTTTGGTTCCCATTCAGCAGCCCAACCAGAACTTGGACTCCTCTACACCAGTTGCTGAACTGCCCCTGCCCAGCCAGTTCCTGAGTTGCTGCAGCCACCACATCTCCAGCTGCCGCAGCCCACTAGGCCAGTGATACAGCAGCAGTTTGTTCTTAAACTGCAGCAGAGATATGCTAAGCTGAAGCAGCAGCATCTTCAGTTCCTGAGCTGAAGCTGCAGCCCTCATCAGTTCCTTAGCTGCTGCAGCAGATCCAACCTCCAAACTCCTTGTTGTCCTCCAAAGGGGATGTGCCCTTACCACCAGCCTCCAGGGGATGTCTGACTTTGACAGTCTTCTGACTAGCTCATGGAGAGGTTGTTGGCTTGAAATGTTTCATTTAACCCTTCATTTGACTCCTTCGGTTCCCAATGAAACATGTGACATACATGTACAGGCATCATTCAGTGAAAAAGCCTTTACACGTTGCTCAGGAAGGGGTGGAAGCAGTTGGCAGTCACCTTGACATGTCACTTGTGCCACGAACCAGGTTTCTTTCAGTCTAGTCTGTATGAAGGTCAACATGCACTGACTTGGCTCTAGCTATGGATTTACAACATCAAGAGAGAGAGTTTTTTTATTTATACTGTTTTAATTTTCTCTCTTGTTATTATGCACCAAATGCCAAGACAAATTCCTTGTATGTGTAAACATAAGTGGCAATAAACCTGATTCTGATCCCGATTCTCCTTTTGTGTTAGTATAGTTTTCATACACCTGGGAGAGATGATTTAAAAAAAAAATTAAAACTTGAAATGTACTGCCTAAATAGTGACAGATGAAAAACATATGTAGAAAGAAACTTAGAAATGTCTGCACCATAGGTTATTGCTATTTTATTGTTCTAAGCTTGATAAGCAATGGTTCTTGGTTTATGTCTGATTTATTCCCACATGGCAATAGAAATCCACTGGGACTCAGCTGCGAGGATTAACTTTTCCAATTTTCCAGATAGCAGTATGAAATATAGCAGTCAAAAGTGGGGCAACCTGCTTGCCTTGAACCTATGAGTGTAACTGTCAACAGTGCAGACAGATGGCAGAAAAAAGGTTTTTGGTTCAGAAGTTTCTAGGTAATATAGGCCATTTGTGCTGTGAGCATATGAGAATGCACTACAGAACAGAAACATTTGTTATCACATATATATATGTGTGTGTGTGTGTGTGTATGTATGTATGTATATATATTACATGGCTGCATTCAACCACCAAGCCCCTGTCTAACCTGCTGATATGAGGCTGTGGTGGTATGTGTCCATTAAAGAAATAGTGCAGATGGTAGGAATAAATATTGGTGCAGGAGCAGATTATGTGTGTGTTTTGTACAAAAATATAAACATGTATACATAACTATGCACAATATATGCAGTGGTAAAACAAAACAGATCAGTGCTACTGGTCTGTGATATAGATATGAATATAATCTGTTATAGAAGTTGGTGTTGTGCAGTTAGGGGGAGACTCAGTGTTCAGTGTAATGGCCTTTGTGTCTGCCTGTTTTAGGGTACAGCTTTCTATAGCGCCTACCGGAGGAGAGGAGGTGAAATAGGTTAAGACCATGGTATGATGGGTCTGCACTGATGTTTCCTGCCCACAGATGGGTCTCCTGAGGTGCAATCACTTGTGTAAAGGGAGAAGAGCAGAGGGGAGAGCACACATCCCTGGGGGGTGCCAGTGCTGATTGTCTGCATGCTGGATGTGATTTTCCCCAGCCTCACCTGCTACCTTCGGTATATCAGGAAGTTTGTCATCCACTTGCAGGTGGAGGCTGGCACAGAGAGCTGGGTGAGTTTGGAGCAGAGGACCTCTGGGATGGTGGTGTTGAATGCCGAGCTGATGTCCACAGACAGGATCCTTACATAAGTACCTGCGGAGTCGAGGTGCTGCAGGATGTAGTGCAGTCCCATGTTGACTGCATCATCCACCGACCTGTTTTCCTTTTAGGCAAATTGTAGGGGGTCCAGCAGTGTTGAACCTTCAGGTGGTTCAACACCAGTCAAAGGATTTCATGACCACAGATATCAGGCTGAGGAACCCACTGCTGCAATTTCATATGGGCATCATTTGTTGTGCCTTATAGGAGCAGGTTATTGGCAAACTCAGTGGCTCTGAAAGTTGCTATACAACTGCTATGCTGGCACAAATGCACAGGTGAAGCTTTGACCTGTGACTTACAAGTTGGTGTGTTATGCTGATTACTCTCCTGCAACTATCCTATTCGGATGTTAATGAGGTGGCTCAGCACCTATTTGAGTAACAGCAAAGTTAGAGTATCTGCACTCACTACTATTGCCCACTGGAGCAATTCACAATCTACACTGTGAATGCCTTGTGAGTTACAAGTAGAGAGGGGAATGAAAAATAATTTTCCCAAAATTGAAATTCAATATTGAGGAAAAAAAAAATTTTGAAATTGAGACCCAAATTCTTAATTGAAATCAGAAGTTAAACTTCAAAGTTGTAATTTGGAATCCAAAATTTAAATATTAAAGTTTCTGAAAAATTCCTTGAGTTGTTTCATTGAATTGCAATGTACAAGTATTGCAATAAGGCTGGTAATTGAAAAGCCTCACACGGGGCACCATTATGTTGTGCTTCACATGGGCATCATTTGTTGTGCTTTATAGGAGCAGGTTATTGGCAAAAATTAATAATTATCTACGATAATTATTATCTCACCTATTATTATTATCTACGATAACTAATAATTGAAAGAATATTATTATTAATAAGAATTAATAATTACGGGGCACCACCCTGGTATCAGGGACCAATAACCAACTCGAAAATCAGTCTCACAAACGTTCGCTTACAGATATCAGTACCTGGGAGATACTGATATGCATAAGACGAACAATGAAGGTGTGAATCCGAGCACTGACTCTTTTAACCAGCCTTGACAACAACTTCTCTTTAAAGCATAACAAAATTTATTAAAATCAATGATATCAATTAGTAATCGATAACACCTCAATCAATAAACATCCGTCATGTACTTTAAAGTATGCAAAGGCGTGTGTGTGTGTATGTAAAAGAGGAGGGGTGAGGTTGCGGACGTAAGGGAGGAGAAGCCTCTTACGAGCCTACGAAGCAGGGAGATGTGAGGGATCCGTCTTTGGGTCCGGCTCAGTTCCTCGGCTCGGATGACGGCGGTGGGCCGTTCTGTCGGCGGATTGCACGGCGGGTTGCACAGGTTGAAGAAAGACGCAGCGGTCCTTTCTTCCTTCTGCAGGTACTCTGAGAGCGCTGGTGGTGGTGGCGGCCAGGTAATTCTCCGTGGTCAGCGGGAATTTGGCGACGGAGTCGACTTGGTTGAAGAAAGACACGGCGGTCCTTTCTTCCTTCTGCAGGTACTTATTGAGCGCTAGCGGCGGCGTCTGTGGCGGCGGCGTTCAGGTACTTGATTGAGAGCGCTGGCGGCGGCGGCGACTCTCCTTCGGATCCGGGAAAATAATGTGCTTGGGAAATCTCAGCTCGTCCAGCAAGGGTGAGATTGGTGCGCAGTTCAGGTCCTTACGGGGGTTCACTCCCTTTTACGTCGTGCCTAGCTGGGATTCGTGTGGAAGCCAATCAGACACAGACTGGAAGCCAAGTTGTGAGGGTTAGTGCAGGTAATATACCTGCGAACATGTGGCTGCACAGCAGGGTGCTGGCGGCTATTGTCCAATGGGAGTCCGCACCCACCGGGGGGACGACAGAGAGGGTAGGAACGGAGGTGGCCTGGAGGTGACCTGATTCCTTCCTGGTCTGGCCCTTTGATCTTAGACAAATGGAGCGGGGTGCTGGTGGTTCTCGTGCCATTTGGGGGTCAGCGCTCACAAGGGGGGCAGCCGAGCAGGTAGTGACGGAGGTGTCCCACATTCCTGTGTGCTCTGGCCCATAGGTCTAAGATAAGGAGCAGCCAAGATGCTAACAGCTCCATCCAATTGCGGGCAGCACCCAGCAGGGGGGCAGCAGAGTGGGTAGGGATGGAGGTCTCCTGCATACCTTTGTGACCTGGCTCCCAGGTCTTAGACAAAGAGAGCAGCCATTTGGTTGGTCTGCAATCTTTGATCTGTATCAGACCTCAGGTCGTAAACCTTGTTGGGGGCCTGTTGTCTGTATGAGGCCCAACATCTCATAGTGATCCATGCAAACATGGTCTTAATATTAATATTAAGGTATTTGGTAAAAAGTATTGTGATCTTTGGTTTTGTCCATATTTCTAAATGGATTGTACTTATGAAGCATTCTTCTAGCCGTCTGACCATTCAAAGTGCTTTTATAATATGTGTCTGCTTTCACATATTCACACTGCATTCATACACTGATGGCAGCTGCTCATCAGAACAGAAACTAATATCCACACACTAATTCACATCGGGAGCAATTTGGGCATCAGTGTCTTGACCAACGACACTTTGGCATGCAACCCAGGGATTTAGCTGCCATCCTGATAGGTGGACACTCTACCTCTGATCGACAGTAGCTCAGTCCAGCCCTACTGTGCAGTCAGCAATAATTTTGTTAACACAGCTACAGATGGATGAGATAAATTTTTATGTCGGAGCCCTTGTTGGAAAAAACTTCATCTCAAAGCCTCTTTCACATCTGACATGACTTACATGAGAACTGAGATAGACATAAATAACACTGTCTAGGGAGAATCAAGCTGTTAAGGGTGCTGTGTGTCATGCAGTAATCTCATATTCTTCAGAAGATATAAAAGGTCTTGGGAGAATAGTGTGGGTGGTGTGGGTGCTTGTAAGGATTGTTGAGAAATAACTAACTGTACCATTCAAACACTGTCTTTACGTAAGACCACTCTCTGCAGTGAATGGCACTATAAGGTTCTACAACTCACAAGCTAATCCTACAACCCTGGTAAAATAAAATGTAAAAGGAGAAGAATATCAGAGAGGGTTATACATAGATTATAGACTAAACAGTCAGGTGTCAGGGCTTCAAGTTCTTTGTCCAATATTTCTGCTTAATGCACATTTTATATGTGTGTATGTGACAATTTATGAACACTGTATGTATCAGTCAGTCACCACACACACTGTCACGTGTCTCAGATGACTTTAAAATCATAATGCTTCTGTTTATACGACTGAAGATTAGTTCAGAAACATATAAAAGCTGTGTAGACAAGAGAGCCGAAGAGCGTTTGTTTTACCATATTCATATTGTGCCATGTTACTCTTGATGCAAACCAAACCTTTAAAAGCTGTCAACTGGTAAACTAATCAACCGGATATAGGTCATTTAGTCAGTAGATTAGTTTTAAATGTTGCAGAAAGAAATAGCACAAAAACAGAAACAGCCACAGTAAGCAGAATAGGGCTGCAGGTGGCAGGGTCTCACTGTGGTTCATGACCAGCGCACCTGCAACACACCATCAAGGTAACATCTTGCTGTGCAGTGAGAAAAAAAACACTCACACTGTGCAAGCATGTCTTGATTTCTACTGGCTGTTCAAGACATGGCTCAGCATGACTCAGCACAAGTACCTCCTTTTGTATGTAAAAGCAGATGTAAGGTTTAGCCATTTAGTCCATGTATTGGACAACTGAAATTGACTCATGCTGTCAAAAAATGAAAATGTAGATTTCACTAGAATTCATTACCTATAGGCCATGAATCCCTATAAGAGAAATCATTGCACTACTTACTTAATTCTTGTTGCACGATTTCAATCAAGTGCCATCCAACCAACATCAACACCACTAGAGCCATGCCTCTATCATGCCAAAAACTCCAGCCTACATGAGATTTCACAGTTCTGTCAACCCATCACAGACAAAACTAATGTTATCCAGGAATCAGCTGAATTACCCAGGTGCCCACAGTGTTAAACTGTCAATCGAACCTATATGTGAAATATCTCACATGTTGCTAAAACCTAAGGGTTTGTTGAAACAAAGCTCCTGGCTCCCCCCATAATATGCAGGTCAAATCATGGATTTTTTCCTCAGTTTTTTTTCCACCCATAAATCTGTACTATGGAAGCATAAACATACACTTAAAACATTCAGACAGAAAGACTGACAAAGGTTTATTCTTCTTATTACTATTATTCAATTGTCCACATGCATCAGCCTGACTAATAGGAAGAGAGGAAGAGGTATTTATGGAAAGGTTTTAAGGTTGAGATTTTACCCTATACTTTTTAGTACAAATACTACAGGCTATTGAATGGAAGATCTTGAAAGAGTGTAAGGTCATTATAACCAGATATTGATATTTGACAAAAGATAAAATAAAAATACAAACAATAAATATACACTACAGTTTACTCTTGGTTCTACTTTGAGCTATCATGTTTACCCTAGTTATAGAACGCACACCTTTTTGTGTACTCATTTTCTGTTTAAAAATGTAAGTTAATTTGGCTGAACCTTCAGCCTGATTGCAAACTGTAGGATTAACTGTTTATTGCCCTGTTGAACATTTCTGAAGGATTTTCCAGAGGTTTTCTTTTGGGTTTAGATCAGGACTCTGGACTCAGGACTATTTCAATGTTTTCAGCTTTGAGGAACTACTTTACCCTTTTTGCTGTTTGACAAGGGGCATTGTCCTGCAATGAGTTCAGTCTTTCCCCAGTTTGACGACGAACATAATGTTTCCCATTGGACCCAAATAAATTAAACTTGCTTTCATCACTAAAGTGAACTTTGGAACAGTTCTGTTCTGTCCACACATCGTGCTCCTCAGCGAAGGTTAGTCTAGCCTTTTGATTCTTTTTGCTAATGAGAGGTTTGGCCACTGTAGAGTGGGCTTCAGTCCAAATTCTGTTAAACGTTGAGACACTGTGTGACAAGACAGATACTTACCCTGTTCAGCACTGAACTGGCAAGCAATTCCAGCTGCAGTGTTGAACCAATCGCCGACTGAGATTCTCTGCATTATCCTGTCCTGTCTTGCATTTGTCTTTTGTGTCTTTTGAATGCAATATTCTAGAAATCACAGATTTAGAATGACAATTCTTGCAATGGCTGAAAGTGTCATCCCTTTGGCCTTCATCTGACAACCTGCTGCTGGAGTGTTTCAGTCATTTTAGAACGGCTCACCATCTTGCACAGTCACTGAAAAGTGGAAAGTTAAGCTGCTAGTGTAGTGTCTGGACTGATTAACACATATACATATAAAGAATGTCTTTATAGGGCACTATAGAGAGCATGAGGTGTCCTGTAAGTTCATGCATACCTCAGAAGTGTTTTTGCTTCATTTATAAGTTCCAGCTGGTGATTTTCACTTCTAATGTTTCAGAAGATATCTGGTGTCTGTGAGATGGTCAGAGTAAGGGGGCTCAAGGTTAAAGGTCATTGCCTAAAAGCTAGGTGCCCCTCGCTATTCATCTTTCTTATTTTTCTTAGGGTTCTTTGTCATATACAAAGTTTCATGCTTAACTATTGCCAGATGTGGTACCTTAGCCTTTCTGGTGGACAAGATGCATATAAGGCCAGCTCTAGGAGCAAATAGTCAGACTTCCTATCTGGTCCTTGGAGGTTCTCCAGGTTTCCATAGAACCTGTTTTTTGATGCTGTACTTTTTGTAATAAACTTTTTTTATGTACAAGCAAGCCAGTGTTGGCGGAGTCTTCCTTCAAACATCTTCAGCTGCATCACCATTCAATTAACGAAACCAGTTAAATACGGTTTGTCAGATAATTAAGGAAATTAGCACCAGGTGCCAGATTAACACCAATAACTGGGAGGTATGTGAAAAGTGAAAGTGTGCTCTAATCACTGTTCTTTTTCAGATATCTCATCAAAATTTTTATACTGTGCTTCGGAATATATGTAACTCATGAAATATGCTTAAACTGCTCTTTTACTCCTGTTTGGATAATTTCAAATAGGACAAAGCAGTGACCTTGTTCTCTAATTTTGATCCCCACTGTAATGGATCATGAATCATGAATGTGAAAAGGGTGTTGCCAGAAACACAAATGGTAGAACTTTCTATAAGTGGAGAAGACAAGACATCTGACAAGGACCTGCCAGGTCAATATCTCTTGCTTCACAACAGAGAATGTCTTTTCCAGCTCTGCACTGGGTAGGAATTACTGAACAATTAACCTCTCCCATCAGGGATAGTTATCCAATAATTTGAGACAGAGTGCAACATAACACTGTAATGTGGAGTGAGAGTTAATGGGTTGCTATGTTAGTATCATGAGACAGGTTGCCAAGTCAAGTAGCCAATGGTCTCGGCTACTTTTTGAAGGAGATGAAAAAGCACTGAACTATGGGGGCACAACACAGATGTGCCAGGTGTGTTTTCCAGGTTACAGAACACTATTTTAAATGACTCAATGTGAAGAAGAACAAGTGAAAGATGAGAAAAACATGCCATGGCATATGCAGAGCTAATCCAGTTTCTGGATTCTAACATTGTTTGCTGATAATGCAAGAGGTGATTGAGAGGACAATTGGCAAAAGGTGCCAAAGATTCTAGCAAACTTGTATGCAGCCAAGTGTAGCTGCATGTAAAACCTGTACACAGCTTTTTCAAAAACACTGAACTATGAAACAGTGAGTAGCCGACTGCAAGTGGCAAGTCCAAGTGTGGGAGCTGAGAGTGTTGACATAGTGTACTCATGTGGCTGAGAGAATACAACCCTGCATAGGGTCTGTCAAATAAGGTTGAAAGTCACTCCCTGCCATCGGTGTCTAAGTAGGAAATCAAGGGACTCTCTAAAGGAATTAACTAAAAGATAGTCGGGTGTTTTCCAGCATGAAGAGAAGGAACACACAGGACTCTAAAAACAGCTGCACTAAGAAATATAAAAGCACTAACAATGAATGTATAACTAACAACCGAATGAGAAAATACTGATTGTTATAAGTAGCACAGGAATGAACGAATGATTGTGATTATGTGGAAGAAATAGGTTATACGAAATGTTGTATTAATTTGAGCTGATTGTAAAATGATTATAAGAATGTTTTAAAAAAAAATCATAATGTGAATCATGAGGAAATAAGGAAGTATTGAAGTTAGGAGAGAAATCAGTATTGAGAAATATTAAGCAATGAACCAAACAGACGGTAGAAGCTTCCTGATGTCCTCAAGCTGGACAGGGTGGAGTGAGGACAGAAGGACAAAAAGGAGAAGTCAAATGGTCAGAAGGTTATGAGTAAGTTACTGGAATTTTCCACTAATGGGTGGAGTGTTGATCGTACGATGTTGTACTTAAGCCCTCATTGGACATCTACCATGTAAGACGGAGATAAAGGGTATAAAAAGACGAGTAAAAGAGGAAGAAGTTGCTTAGTCCAACTCGACCTCACTCCGTCATGATACCCGTGTCCTGAGCTGGCTACTGGAGCGACCACACCCAGAAGAGGAACTAGCCGGACTGAAGACTGCAAAATTGGGGAAGGAGTTGTGAGCGGTTCGACACCAGAAAGGAGAAGGATCCAACACCTCAGCCTACAGCAAAGGAGGGCAGAGTCGTGGACAAGCCATGGATTAAAGGCTGAAGGGGTTTCTGGAGAAATGTCGTTTTCCCTCACACTGCCTACAAGAACTGTGCATTCCTGAGGATTATTGGAATTAAGCAAGTCCACAAGTTTCTTCTAGGATGCCAGGACGAGTGGACAAGGATGAGTTGTTTTGGCCAAATGACTTTTTACTCCATCTCAGTGATTATGATTTGTAGTGATTAGTAACAGTCAGTTATTATTGTGAGAGATTATATTCTGAAGATTTGTTAAGAATGATTGATGATTAAATCTGTTGCTTGCCCTTGCTAAAGTTGCTGAATAAATACGATGAAGTATAAAGGCACAAGAAATCTGGACATTGAATTATTATGAGTATTGGTAAAAGTTTAATAGGAAGTGTGTAATTCATCTTATTAGTTCTTATAGGTTACTCTAGTCAATGTGTATAATCTGACCCTTGGGGCCGTTAGTCCAGGCCACTAAAACATATCCTAGCTGTAGTAACAAGAGCCCGGATCCAAATCAGGGGAGCTGCCGTGAACGGGCGTGGCTGAGGCAAGGTTAGTCTCTAGGGCTAGTCAGTCTGACATTGTCTCAGAGGAAGCAGGGTAGACGCTCGGATGAAGGTAGTGAGAAGCTAGGCGAGTCCCCTACACCAGCTACAATCTTCAGTTCCTATATTAAACCTTGGTGTTGAGAATATGAGGATTTAACCCTTTGAAATGGAGAGCTGGATCTGTACCTCTGCTGAGAGGTAACTCGGGATCTGACAGGTCACAGCACTAAAACGTACAGATAAACAAACACATTGACCCTTGCAGACAGTTTATGGCTTCCTGTCCACATAACCTGCATACTGTCTCCAGCACTACTGGATTCTGCATTTTTTAGCTTACAGTGTTACATAGAGTAGACTGTGAGGCTTATAAACATACTGTATAGCCTGTATGAAATCAGTTGAGCTGCAACATCAGCACCGCTGCTAGGAAAAGTAATGATATTCCAGAGTCTAACCTTCCTTCAGTCATCATGTGGAATTTATGGCCATCTGTCTGATATTTTGCCTGATATTTTATGTGTGCGTACAAGTGTGTGCGTAAATAGGGTCGTTTCTCTCTACCCCCGGCATATTTTTCAGTTCTTTATGTCTGAGCCTCTGAAGCTGTGATAACTCTAGGACAAAAGTCATATTTAAGAAGACAGTTAGAAAGAGTGACAGTAAAACAATCCAGCAGAAGAGCTTGTTATTTGAAATATGACTAATTTAAAGCCCTTGACATATTTCAAGGATTTATTGTGCATCAAATATTATGGCAACACACAAATTGAAGGCAGTGAAAAACATAAACAATTACCTCATAATGTAACACTGCATGACACAAAATAACATCATACATAAACATTAAGTAAGAGAATAAGGCCCTTTCATTAGATGCTCAGTCAGAAACAGATATGCCTGTGTCATGTTACTGTGCAAAAACAGTCCTGTCATTAACCTATAATGAAATGTTGCTACTTATGACACAAGTGAGAGATAAGGTTCAATTGGAAGCAGCAAAATATCAATGCTCAGCATAAGAATATTGTACAACACACTAAGAGCACAGACGCACAGGAGCCAGAGCTACTTTGCTCTACATGACATCAAGGCAGCAAGTTTACCTTGTTTAGATTCATTACACAATGCCACAGATTTCTACTCTTAGGGCCGTAGCAGACCCAGATTCATTTTTATCAGAACCTATCACCTATCATCAAGTTTGAAGTGAAAGTAAGATAGCAAGTGAGACAGATTTTAAAGAAAGCATAGATAAATAAATAGCATTTTTTGCACAGTATTGTGTCAAGTACTTTTAACAGGCATGCTGATTTAGTTTGCAGAGATTTACTCTCTTCAAGAGTTTCCTGTCCCTGAAAAAAACACAAACATCATGAAAAAATGACCAAATCAACACAATCTGTGCAATCAATAAAGCTTCAGAAGCAGAGTGTTTTGCCTACTACTACATGTTGTTGACTAGCTCAGTTTTTGTTGATTTGATCATTTTTCTTTCATGTGATTGCTTCAGCTGTATCCAGAAAGCTGCTTCTGGTCACATCCTGCGGGATCACAAGCACTGACTAGAATGCATACGATGCAGCTGCCGAAAAAACAGGGCACAGCTGAACCTGTGTGTTAATGTAGTTTCCTGTACTATCTTTAATGGATGATCAGTTCCAGTGTCTTTTAGAAGAGTGTTTTGTTACATACTTGTCACCTGTCCATCAAAAAAGAAAAAATGTCTTTCTTTGTACAGTGTACAGCGTGTACAGCGATGAGTGACTGCCTCACAACCGATGCACAGTATGCAGTAAAAGACATCAGCAGAATCCTGCGTGTACTTTGAGGCTCTTTAAGTTGCACTTGAATGACAGCATGCAATTCAAATTCTGCTCTCCTACGGATGCTCCTGGTGGCCAGCTTGCTCCACATTCCCTCAGCATCTGAAATTAGCAGTGGGACAGTTTCTTTGAGACAACACCTAAAGGGCCATCTCACGAAGGAGAGATGAGACACTAGACCATAGACCATCACTTCATCTTCAGCCCCTCAATAAATGAAATAACTGAGTCTTACATGTCTTACTGACTGTTTCAACTCTTTTTCTCTTTTTCTTTTCAGCCTCAGACAGAGATATGACCTATAAACAAAAGAACAAACACCATGGCATTATCCACGAGTTTCTTCAGTTGTCTTTTTCTACAGGTTTATTCATTTTTTTATTCTTCTATTTAACTATACTGAAATATAATTAATTATGGGTTCTGATCATGTCTAGTGTGTTTGCCCATTTAGTCCGGTTTTATTCAGGTTGGTGTGAAAGCTGTCAATGAAACCGTGGTAGTGACTCAACTACTGGACTGGACTACCTGAAAAGGATGATATTAATGTGTCTTTAATAACTAAATCAAACACTTGATGAATAATATCATTTATTCACTGAGTGTGTTTCCATTTTATTTTAGAACATTCATTTTGATTCCAAATTGCTGCTACAGATTTTTTTCAAATGTAGTTAAAAATGTGCATAAATGCAGGTATATGGAAACAGTAGGGGAATTATAAAATATCATTATCCTTTAAACATTTAACCTAAATTTTATAGTTATACATTAAATGTACATAAAAAAGTTATTTTTTAAATAAATAATGTAAAACTATATGACATTGCGAAGTGAAGTCAACTGAAGGTCACAGTTACAAAACTGGCCTGCTCACTGTGATCACAGCTGTTAAATGCCTGAAATGTTTCTGAAAATGCACCCTAGTAATTACCTTCTTCCTTTTCATATCTAAATGTCAGTTCTTTTTACCTCTGGGCTACTTGGAATTGTTGACTATAGTAAACAAATTGTCTCAGCAAACATGTGCCTATTCATTAGAGTAGCAGCAATGCCATAATCACTGCAGGTTTTAGTGTTAATGTCATTATCGCAGTGACTAATTGCAAGAAATGTAGCATACAGCCATCAGGCATGGAGAATGTGGACGTGTAAAGATATCAGGAGATTATTGAGACTGAAAATCATAACTTCCTTTTCCTCTGTATTCACTCTGCTGGTGTTTGCTTTATGTCATCTCGTACTCTCATTCCTTTTTTTTATAACTATTTATCTCTCACCTGCTTTATTGATCCTGTCTTATTGTCCCTCTATCCTTTCTTTAGTCCCATCTAAAATTGCTCATGCTTCCTCACCTGGTTATAGGGGAACGTTATCAGTGATAATAAAAGTATAAAATTTATATAGCACTTTTCTAGATACACAAATACGCTTTACAATAAATATAAAGGCAACAGAATGTAAGAGGCATGTTTTGAGGGGGGTAAACGAGAGATGAAATGGCGGAGTCGCTTAACAGGGGAACGCGAGTGTGATGAGGATGATTTTTGAGGGCCTGCTTGGATGTTGGTAGGGTGTTCGCTTGTCTGATATGGCTGGGTGTTGTTTCCCCCTGCTCCTCCTTGTCCTCCAAAATTAGCTACATCTCTTCATTTCTTCCTTATTTCCCCTTTCCCTTCTCTCCTGTGGCCCTATAATTCTCTGCAAGGGTGTGTGTATGTAGTTGTGTGGGAGAGAAGGAGAGAGAGCATGAGAAAGAGACAGAGGCAAAAAGCAGTGAGTCTGTATGTGCAGGACTGGATGTGTATGTTTGTGTGAGTGAGAGAGAGAGGGAGGGCGGGTGAGAGCCAGGCAGAGGCTCCTCTGATCACTAACTTGGTGTCCTACTTACTCACTCTGCAGCACTCCCAAAGTGAGCTGTGATATTATATACCTAACAGACAGAAAAACAGAAATACCCACTAACACACACACTCTCTCTCTATCTCTGTCTCTCTGTCACACACACACACACAAGCACACACACACAGAGCAACAGCAATGATATTGCATCTTGTACAGACACACGCCCCCTTCACACGAATAACACACACCATTATAACACCAAGAGGTGTTACATTAATATATGTTGTTTTCTCTTCCACAAACACACTGGAGGTTATAAAAACTGCTTTGCATCCTTTTTACTTTCTTTTCTTACAAATGATCCGTTTGCCATCTCCCAGCCTCGTCTCTAATAAGGACAGAATCAGAGCAGACACATTCAAATTAAACTTATTTCTCCACAACAGCTAAACAAAACACCCACAAATCAAATTAGGTTACGTTATTTTTACAATATGAAACACCTGTACAGTTGAAATTTATAATTTGTAACAAATGTGTTGAGAGATGAGATCTGAGAGATTTGTTGGTGTCCTGCATAGTTTACATCCAGCCAGAAGGGAGGACAATGTACCTCCTATGATGTGTGTCTATCACATCATATGTGAGGTTCTGCTAGGGGATATATTTGGTCAATTGCTGTACAGCTTGTGGATTCCTCTTTCAGTTAGAATGTTCTTAGGTCACAACATTTGAATGAGACCAGGAAATTTCTCATTCTATACATAGTAGCTTTAATTCAAATGTTAAAATATTGTTTTACTGATATTTTTTTTTCTGGGATTTTAAGCGCAATTCAAACTATAATTGTTGATTAAATGTCTTTCTCAACGGTCTTATTCCTAGCAAGCAGGCAAATACAAAATAAAGATGATCATCCGAGACACAGGATTCCAAAAATTATAATCTCTGAAAATAGCCAAAAAATACAAAAGTAGTAAATGATCTGTACTTAAATAGTGCCTCTCTTGTCTTCCAACCAGCCAAGGTGCTTTTACATTACAAGCCAGCATTCACCCATTCACATGTAGGGAAACAAACGAAACTGAGGAAACAATTTCATTCACACACCCATGGAACAGACATGGGGAGCAATTTGGGGTTCACCATCTTGCCTAAGACACTTCGAAATGCAGCCCAAAGGAGCCAATGCCAATCTTCTGATAGGTGGACGACCTACTCTACCTCTGAGCTACAGCCGTCCTTAAAACTAACCAAACTACAAATGCCTCCTTTTTTAATTTAAAATAGGCCAGGAAAGTGTAAAAGAAGAAACACCATTAATATTTCCAGGTTCTCTCCTTTTCTTAAAATTTCCCTCCAAGCTTCTTCTGACTGTAGCTGCTGGAGAGAACCGAACAGTAGACTGGCCCAATCCCCTCAGTACTCCTCTTCATTCCCTTTTTTATCCACCTTTTGTCTTTCACTTTAAGGCCAGCAATGGATGCATAAGCACACAAAAGAAACACCCGCTGCCTGTGTAGAGTTCCATCAGGAGGAAAGTGCAGCTCTCAATGCTCCTTTTCTTCTCTTTTCACCTTTTAATTACCAAACCCACACCAACTTTTTTCTCCTTTCTCCTCCTCATCTTCCTTTCTTGACTGTATGTATAAAGAATGTACAGTATGGCAAGTGTAAAACACATTCTATTTGCTACATTTGAAGGAAACAATTCCAAGTCTAAATGACTGAGAAAGGAACTGTGGAGATGGCAGAGGTTGATACATTTAAAAAAGCAACACACACTTTGCTACCTCTGACGATGCTGGGCAGACAGTTTGAGCATTTGAGAAAACTCTGAATGAGAGAGTGGCAGTTTGACAGTTTATTTAGTCAGATGTGCTGAGAAAACCAAAACAACTTTGAAGGGAATACAGAACCCAGCCTTTCCAGTTTGCAATTATGTCTAAATTTGTCACACTTGTGATGTTACTAAACAGCTGAGAAACAAAAATGTTCAACATAATATTCACAATATACTTGGTCTGAAACTAACTCCTGGTGAGAGGCTGAACACTCTCACTCTGAAGCTGCCCAGGGTAAGAGGCACCAGGCAGATGTCAAGATACTAAAGAGCCTCGAGCTGAGCACAGCTGTGTTTCAGTTTGCCTCAGGTAACAAAAGGGCCAGCTTGTGACTTGCTAATAAATTCTTTTTTTTTTCTCGTATTTATATACATGATTTGATTGCAGGTGGTGTCCTAACAAGATAAAAATGCCTATGAAATAGTTTTTTTTTCTGATTGTAAAGACAGAAAAAAAAATTAAAGCCTGACCTAGTCTAATTTCAGCCTAGTTAATCTTTAAAGTAATCTTTAAAATCCAGGGAAAACAAAAGAGTAATTCCTTATTTCAAACAACACAAAAAATGGAACTATGCATATAATTGTGAAAACTAAACAGTCAACAACAGAACTCCTGGCCAAGTGTTAGGGCATGGTCCCGAAACAGAGCATCAGAGAGATTCATCCCTTTTGAGTGAATCTCTGTGCCAGCCAGTAAAGTTGCAGTTTACACCCATGTTGATTGAAACTCAAATAATATATTTAAAATAATACAATTTTTCCCAGTTTGTCCTATTAGGCATTTGAAATTTTGTCATAATTAGGCCAAAGATGTTGTGTTAAGTCACTCTCACCTTTGACAACCAGTCTAATGACATTATAATTTAGTCTAAGTGGACATTTGTGCCAAACATGAAGGGATTCGACTAGTTCCTGAGATAACATGTTCACAAGAACGTGCTGTGAGGTCACAGTATCCTTGACCTTTGACCATTGACCCCCAGAACCTAATCAGTTCATCCTTGACTCTAAGTGGACATTGAAGACAGATTTAATTCAATTCCTTTGCCATAGATTGAGTTTACCAGAAGATTTGGTAATTGTGAACACTGACTTCTGACCATTCATCTTTGAGTCCAGCTGATAATTGTACCAAATTTGAAGGGATTCCCTCAAGACAATTCACATAAATCGCATTCATTCAGGAGACCTTCACTTGAGCCACAGCAGCATTGGCTTCCATGTAACACTAAATCATCATGACCTTTGTCCTTCAACATCCAGAATATAAGCTTGTCATCCTAAATCAAAGTGAATGGGATTTCAGGTACACAGATGGACGCAAACATGAAAAACACATTTTTTCTTGCCTATACATATTTAAACTAGTGCCCCGTCAGCCTACCTACTCAGAGAATAAGGAAACAAGGAAGGAAACAAGGAAACAAGTCCCTCTACAGAACACCCACTGGTAAAATGTGGCTCCTACAGGCCGTTCAGATTCAGCGGTAAGCTAGCGCTGTGTCACGATGTCGTCGGTCAGAGCCAGACATGCAAATTGCTCTGATGTTGGTTGTAAAAACCAACACAAATGCCTATATTCTGTACCAGCCGCAGAAGACCGGAGGAGACCGTGGTTGAGTTTTATTTTTTTATTCTTTTCAACCATTTCCTCCTGATGGGTCATAGCTATAGTGTACAGCCGCAGGCTGTTCATCGGGAGCGGTAGCCATGTTGGATACCGGTCCTGCACCGCTCGGCACCGCTCCATAGTCATTCAGGTAGCCAATCAGCGCAGCCTCCCCGCCCACTCAGAACTCCGCATAGATAATGAAGGCAGAGAATGGGAGACTGCAGACCCTCCTCAGAGGCTGAACCTCAGATTTATTTTGCAAAAAATTTCAAAAGCTTGTTTTTAAGACATCCAGGACCTGTTTAAAACAGCTTTCAGTTGCCATATTATGTCCCCTTTAAATGTTATATTATGCATATCCCTCAGGTGAGTGTCAGATCCCGAGTTACCTCTAAGCCGAGGTACAGGTCCAGCTCTCCATTTCAAGGGGTTAAATCCTTAGACTCCCAACCCTAAGGTTTTATTTAGAAGAAAAAGGATTGTAGCTGGCACAGGGGATTTGCCTAGCCTCTCACGCCACGCCCGTTCACGGCAGCTCCGCCAATTTCAACATTCAGTCAACATTTTCTCTTTATCATTAGTTAATTATCCATTGTTAGTGCTTATGTTGTATTGCAGCTGTTTTAGAAAGTACCTTGAATTTCTCCTTAGATACCGATGGCAGGGAGTGACTTTCAACCTTATTTGACACCCCCTCCTTGAGTCCTTCATTCTGATAACTGAAATTCATCATCCTCCTCGTCCACATGCAGTGTGATCAGGTCTTGCATAATGGTTATAGGTGACAAGGCTGGTGGTTCAGAGGAGTCCTTCCATGCACGGTGTCCTCTCTTCTGGTTCCGGGCTTGCGGTGATAGTATCCGAAGCCATATCTTCATCGTAATTCAGCAGGGTATCAACCATGCATTCCTATGGTTGGTACACTCAGCAAATCTTCAAAGTGATTTAGCATGGGATCACTCAAGGGAATAGCTGGCAAACTCACAGACCTTGTGGGGCTTGTAAATGCATGGTATCTTTCTCGACGAGTTCCCTTAGGGCATCTTTCCAGTACCACATTATCCCCTCGGTCTGGGTCCCTCCTTCACGGGTGGCTACTTTCTGCTCTTTTCCATAGGCGGCTGTTTCCAAGGCAGGCAGTTTTGGCCCAATTGCTGCCATTCTGCTATCTGTCAAGTGAGCCATTGAAACCTGTGTTCCATCTGGGAACCTCCACATTTTGGTATATACCCCATAGCTGATGTATCTCTCGTGAAGCATTGGTGGGGCGATGATTTTCCTCATGGTCTTCAGTGAGTGCCATATGATTTCAGCCTCAATTTCTATCTCCATGGCATCCCTCATGGATACAACTGGTGTTTCTGGTTGATCTATACGGCAAACTAGGCCATTCGCCGATTGGATGACAAAGGCAGTCCTTTAGCATTTATCGCACCACAGGGCTGGAGTAACATCCCACAGATATTTTTCTTTCTTCAGAGTGCTTCCACAGTTGATACATCCTAATTCTTCCTGCATAACACACAGAGTTTTTGATTATTATTTTGCACACAAGCAAGCAAGCTGGAACCTTCAGGCTAGGCTACACTCTGGTTTCTCTCTGGGCACGCCGTTGAGCCTGGTGTTTTGTAGCAGCTGGTCGCTCTGGCCTTATTATCTATCAGCCTGCTTTCTTGTCCTGCAACTTGAACTAACAGCTTGACTACTGAGTCATACTTGGTGGAGGGACTCACCAGCACCGTCACTCTTCTTCCTGGCCACTCAGTCAGTACCCGGTTCCACCACTCAAGCCATTTCCGGATGTTTTCTTTGGTCCTCCCGGCCTGTGGATGTGCCTTTACTACCACCTTTCGGCCTTCCCACAGCCATACTGACTGGTGTTGAGACTGGTCGGCCACTTCCTTGGCGATTTCTTCTCTTAAATCCTCGTATTCCCTTGTTGGGTTACAGTCCTTCAGTAAACTTTTCACCGTCTTGTCCCAGGTGTCGAATCCATCACCCCATAGGACAACAGCATTGGGAAGTTTGTGGATCGCCTCCGCATCTCCAGATGTCCCCACTTGAGACTCTCCAGGATCGGGTTGTTCCTCACTCGTTGAGGTATGGGCTGCTGCAGCTCCACCACTGTGCTCCATGGTCTTTGTCGTCTCAAGTTGTCTGCCTCTCAAAGCCTCTCGTAGCGCATTGAGTCAGGGATGAGTGGCAAACCAGCTGGGCTACTCAGCGCCTTTTACTGGGTTCAGCTTGGCCATCCCACTTCGGTCGCTCTCTCTCTTTTCCTGCCTCCTCCTGGGCAGGACAGCTTCTCTTCACTGGTCACTAACAGCTCTGCTCCTCCCACAGGGCTGTTCCTCTTTTTGACGCGTGAGTGGAGACTCCTTCTGCATTGCAACTCTCTCTGGATGCTCGAACAGATGTCCTCACCACTGCACACCATCCTCTCTCGGGTTGTCTCACGAACAGCAGATGTTGTCCTCCGCTGGGGTTCTTTGTCACAGGCACGGCAAATCCTTTTGTTTCATCGAGCCCCACGTTGGGCGCCACGTGTCAGATCCTGAGTTACCTCTAAGCCGAGGTTCAGGTCCAACTCTCCATTTCAAAGGGTTAAATCCTTAGACTCCCAACTCTAAGGTTTTATTTAGAAGAAAAAGGATTGTAGCTGGCACAGGGGATTCGCCTAGCCTCTCACTACCTTCATCCAAGCGTCAACTCTGCTACCTCTGAAACAATGTCAGGCTGACAAGCCCTAGAGTCTAACTTTGCCTCAGCCATGCCCGTTCACGGCAGCTCCTCCTATTTGGATCAGGGCTCTTGTTACTACAGCTAGGTTATAGTTTAGTGGCCTGAATTATCGGCCCCAAGGGCCAGTTCATATTTATTGATTAGAGTAACCTATAAGAACTAATGTGATGGAAATTACACACCCCTTAAAATTTTACTACTTCCTCAAAAATAATTCAATGTCCAGAGTTTTAATGTCTTTAACTGCATTTCATCATAGTTTATTTAGCAACTTTAGCAAGGGCAAGTGACAGCTTCAATCATTCTACTCAAATCATCAAAATATAAATCACTATGATACTCATCAAGCTAGTGTTGATCACTACAAATTATAATCATCAAGATGGAGTGAAAAGTCATTTGGCCAAAACAACTCATCCTTGTCTGTCCGTCCTAGGATCCTTGATGAAACTCTTGAACTTGTTAAGTCCCAGCAGTCTCCAAGTCTTCCCAGTCCTTGCAGACAGTGTGAGAAGAACGTTGTCTTTCCAGCATAATCTTCAGACTTTAATTCATGGCTAGTCCTCGTCTCTGCACTCCTTTAAGCTGAAGACTAAAGTGTTGGAACTCTTCTCCTTTCTGGTGATGGACCGCTCACAACTTCTTCCCCAATTTGATGTCTTTCATCCAGGCTGCTCCTCTTCGGGGGTGGTCGATCCAGTAGGCAGCTCAGGACATAAGGGCATCAAGACAGAGTGAGGTCGAGGTGGACTAAGCAACTTCTTCCTCTTTCACCCGTCTTTTTATACCCTTTCTATTCTCCTTTTTCATGGTAGATGTCCAGTGAGGGGTTGAGTACAACATCGTACGATCAACATGCCATCCATGGGTGGAAATTCCTGTAACTTGCACATAACCTTTTGACCATTTGACTTCCCCTTTCTGTCCCTCTGTCCTCACTCAACCCGGTCCAGCTTCAGGAAGCTTCTACCATCTGTTCGACTCTTTGCTCAATATTTCTTAATACTTGTTTTTCTCCTGACTTTCAACACTTTCAACAATTCACATTATGATTTAAAATATACTTATAATCGTTTTACAATCAGTTCAAATCAACATAACATCTTATACAATATATTTCTTTCACACAATCATAATCATTCTCTCATCTTTATGTTACTTTTACTTATTACAATCAACATTTTCTCTTTATCATTAGTTAATTATCCATTGTTAGTGCTTATGTTGTATTGCAGCTGTTTTTAGAGTCCTGTGTGTTCCTTCCTTAGGCTGGAAAACACCCAACTATCCCTTATTGATTTTTAGAAAGTACCTTGAATTTCTCCTTAGATACCGATGGCAGGGAGTGACTTTCAACCTTATTTGATATGAGGAACAAAGAAAAACTTTAAAAAAGGCAAAAATTAATGATTTTTGTCAACTGGTTATGTAATCGGTTCTGTATCCAACATGCTGCAATCTTTCCAGACCACATAGGTTATAGAGGGTAGAAAAGGTGCTGTAGCATGCACAGTACATAAATATTACTGTGACTGTATATATGTATAAATATGGGTCTATTACAAAGAGATACTTCCTTACCAGTGAAAGAGGAATAATTATAATTTCATAATTATCAAAGACTCACGTCAACACAAACAAAATCTGCTCAAGGTGAATTAGAAAGATTGCAATGCAGACAGTGTAAATCTGGGTCAACAGGGCTTGTGCATCCTCCCACTGGAAAAACTTTCACAATCCGTGAATCTGTTATGAATACAGAAAATATTAAAACACCATTTCTCCATAAGTACAGTGCTTGTCTTATGTCTATTATTAACAGCAATAACAATTTGAATAGGAACCAGAACTCAAGTAGATGATGTACATGTTCTGACAGCATTGAACTCATATTTTAACATCACATAGCATGAAATATCTCTGATTGGTTGACTTTACTGTGGATCCTATTTACACTCTCAGCACTACAACAATGTCAAAGTGATTTGTAGACTATTAAATGATCCAGATACACATTACACTTTACAAATGCAGATGCAGAAAGGACAGATTTTGAATCTATTTATGGATCGTGTTCTATATTTGCGTGTATAGATAGATAGTTTTATAGTTTTATGTTTACAAATGTTTACAAAATCTATTTGTGACTCATAGTCTTCCGATATCCATACAATATCAAAATCCGTACATTTCTGAAAACTGAGTCACAAAAAAATACACTTATACTTTAGAGGATATAAATAAAATGTCGGAAAGTAAATATAGTTTTTAATTTGAAACTAATGAGTGATTGTGCACAGGAAATGATTTTATTAGCCGTATTACTGAGACATCTCTCTATAATATATAATCAATGATTTATATGACTGCGAGGACAGGACAGTCATCTAACCTTTGACTTTTCACGTATCCAGGTAAATGCTCACAGAGGAAGTAGTTTCATCAACGCCATCTCTTGTCGCTTATTACACAGTCAAGATTTCCTCTGAGGTTTTGAATGGGCCTCAAGCCAGACGCAAACTCAATTGAATGATAGCAACATCTCCAGGCCATTCAGACTAGAAGGAAGAATGAGCTGGAGGGAATAGCTAGAGAAGAGAAATAAGAGGGAAAACAAAGAGCAAGAAGAATGGGTGACTGGGGATGAAATGTGGAGGAGATGCTGGAGGAAAAGAAAGAAAAAAGAGACCAAACAAAAGAAAAGTAGATGAGCCACAAACACTAGGGGAAAAGAAGAACAGAGGATAAGGAGGAGAAGAGCTGAAAGGGCAGAAGAGATGAGAGAGAATAAAGCCAAAGGGAGGGAGAAGATAAAAGAGACAGGGAGACAACCAGACACACATGTGATCAAATATACATAAGAACTGTACAACTACAGAATGAACCCGATGCCCTCTACAGTCTGATGCAAAGATTGAGTGAGAGGAGGAGAAATAACAGAGGAAGAGGAAGAAGAGTGGGTAACAACACTGAACAGATGAACCACAAAAGCTGACTTGAATTGAAAAATTAATGAAACTAGGACCAAAAGAAGCAATATGATTGACCACTGGCATCTGGCCATTTCATCTGTTGCAGAGGTACAACTCGTTTGTTTACTCAGTCCTTAACAAACTTGTAGTACATGAATGATGGACTTAAAGACTCATCTGAGAACTTTGCTTACAGTTTTGTATGGGAGATTAATCATTTAAAATCTATAGTGACAATGTTGAAATCAGCCAAGAAGCAGAACCTATCAAATGTTGATTTCTATTTTTTATTATTAAGTCAGTAACGGTCTACACTACAGTACATTTGATATATCAACATTTTACGTAACCATTATTCAATCAAGAAGTAAATTCTCATGATTTGACCCTGTTTGAGTACGTTACAGAGCTCCCGATCTTCTGAAACTGTTTCTCTTTAGTAATGACAGAACATTATCAGAGGACAGCAAAGCATAATAATTAACATTATCCATTATGAGGTGTAGGGGCATCCTTATTGTTCCAGTTTTCCAACACAAGCATCATATAAAATAATTTTAGAACATTTTGAAGACCAAAGTGCAAAGTTTTGTATTTGTTATATATTATTGTAATTAATTCATACTGAGTTAAAGCTACATTCTCATTTATAGTGATTTTATGTGTGAGTTGATATCTTTGTACACTTTGTACATCCATTTTTTTACCCCTCTGAATTGCTCTAAGCTATGGTAAGAATACTGTATAAAGCAGGTAATAATTGTGTTCCTAAAATAAAAGAGTTATAGTTCATAATATCAGATTAATATTATATCTGACTTCCCCTGTTTATTCCTGTCACCCTACTCAGTTTCGAACAATATGCTGCCAGCACTAACTCAAAGAAAGGAGTTGTGCAGTGTTAGAGTGTGAGAATGTGACGAGCCTGCTGTCAGGGTCAAATCTCTCAAATGACACTTACAGTAGGCTGTGTAAAGTAAAGCGTGTGATAACTTCACAGACACACTTACAATTCAGTTTCATTCTTAAACAGGAAATGTGAAGTTTAACTTTAAGTCCAACTTAAATTAAAAACTGCTGATTTCAAATAATTATAATTGGTGATCTTGGTCTTTTTTTACACATACAGAACCACTGAGATCAAACATAGTGTCTCAACATCATCAAGTACATGTGACAATATGGCAGAGTAGAGGTAAATAAGGTGTCCCTTGTCTACGACATCTCCAAAGTCATTTACTAATACACAGTCAGATCACTGCCCTATATACCAGCACCAGGCTTATTGTCCTGCAAAAGCTGACATTAGCTAGATTGTGATAGGATGAAAATTTTGTTCTGAACATTGTTAATATCTACCCCATCATCCACCACCATCCATACAATTACTTTCTGCATCACACTATAAATCACTGAACATTCTTCCTATCTGAAATCAAAATCAAATGAAATGCTAACCTCCCTTTGAAGCTAAATATTATACAATTCTACAGTGTCATTTAGCAGATGCTTTTATCCAAAGTGACATACATATAGAATAGGTACAACACAAAGAATAGGTCAAACACAAAATATATATTATATAGCAATCCACTTATTCATCCGTTGCACAACTGAGCCTCAGTGACCTCGTCCCTTTATATCTATCTGTCCTCTTTATATGCCTCACCTTCATCTTCAGGTCTGTGGATGAACATAAGATAACTGCTAATGACCATTAAAACCAATCCCTGACCTGGACTTCTCCACTGCCAGACCCTCAATCCGGAATGCCCTCCCCAATCACATCAGACAATCAAACACCCTGGCATCCTTCAAGCAGGTTCTCAAAGCCCACTGTGTCACACTCACCTTCTGAGTTTCATACCACTATAAAAAAAAAAGTGTTTACATTTTTAAAAAAGTCTTCCATTTCCTTTTCAAAATTGTTTTATGGAAATGGTATCTATTAACAGCTCACTCAAAATTGCCCACATTTTGTATGCACTTTGTCAGGTTTGAGCATACCTTATTTTGCAACTGTTTCAGTATAGACTAGATACTGCTAAGAATTGATTTATAGTATGCATTGTGACATACCATAAGAATCTACAGACATATTAGCAGCTCTGTGAAGCTGTATGTAGGCACGGCAATGTTTGACCTAAATGCAAAAGAATGCTATAATGCTCAGGTTTAGTATAATATTTATCAGCTTCAATATTTAATTTGATATCTTAAACTGCTAACCTGGCTAAACATATACACAGCAGACAGATATTTTCAGCATAAAAGACAAAAAGAAAAAACAGTAGCGAGTGCTGGAAAAAACTGATATAATTTTTTTTTCTTGTAAAATGAAAAACTACGGGAACAGCTTTACTTGGAATTTATTAATCATTTGAAACCTTTTTGTGCCAGGTGATACTTTGATACTAAAAGAGGTGCCAGTCACTCATATATGACAAGAAATATTTATAATATACAAATAAACTAGGCCTGTCAAACAGTACAAAAGCTATAAATAAAAGAGCAAGTAGCAATTAAATATAGGCCAACAAAAATAAGTGCTTCAAAAACAAAGACCACAACCCAATTCAGTTCTCAATTGGTGTATTAAATCAAGCAAGCAATGCAATACTGCTGTGGGTATGAGTGGGTGCATGCCAAAGGCTCCCACAGTTTCCATGCCCCAGTGGTTTGTTTTCCACACAAACCCAAAATGCAGTTCATTTCCAGTGGACAATATAGCAATATTGCTATATATATATTGCTGATATCGTGAATATGAGACTAGCTATAATCTTGGATTTTGAGTGTCATCATACCATGAGATGGATAAAGTCATGTCTTTTCTTGTTTTTGTCTTTTTTTCATTGGATTTTCTGAGACCATCACAACATGTTACCTGACAAGTAAAGACTTGTCCACATTACTAATAATTATCATGAATCTCAAATATTTTGTGAAAGCACAAATAGTGATCCCTGCAATACTGTTGCAATATCAATATCTAGGTATTTGGTCAAAAATGTGACGATATTTGATGCTATCCATATGACCTAGTTCCAATTTTGTTCACCAAAACGAAAAGTGATCTGATATCAGTGGTAAAGCTGGCCTCTATCTCCACTCTGACCAAACAAAAACACCTACTGGTAGCTCCAAGGTACACTAATTGTTTGCTGTGCATGCAGGACCTGTGCATCAAAGAACCCTAACACAACAGTTTAGTCATAAAAAACAAGAGTTGTGCAAGTTTTCCTTTTGCATCAAGCAGTAAAGAAGATGTAGTGTGTTGTTATTTATGGTAATTTGCCCTACACCACAATGCACACATTGTGATGACGATGCTAAAACAATAAATCACACAGTCTTTGTAGAGACTATGTTTATATGTGTTAATGTGCTGTGGAAATTCTTAAATAAAACTGATTAAGTGGACAGAAAGTGCTGTGGAGATTATTGATTGGATGTTCAGTTTTTGGATGGTTGTCTCTGGCAGGATAAAAAGCAGGCAAGCACTGCAATAAACCATGACCCCTGAGTAACAAGTCTCCCAGGCCCATTGTTGTATACTAAATAGGATTTACAGATATCTTTATTCTAAATATCAGCTGAAAAGGCCTAATATGACACTCTGACACATCTATGATTAGGAAACAACTCTCATTGGTTACAAACTTAAATATACAAATTACAAAATTCAAACATTCTACCTAGTACTGGTCATGATACCATGATCCGTGTGAGAGAATAATTACCTGGGACGAAGCTTCCCTGGACAGCGTCCTTATATGCCCACCAACTCTCATCAAGCTTGGATGCAATAGGCTGAGCTGCAGAAAGAAAAACAGCGATGGAAAACAATTTTTTAGAAAATTAAATATGTTGACATGTTTTTTTGGTAGTGTTACCTAAAAGGAGGAAATGCGTGAGAAATGAGAAAATAATAAAAGAAAAGAAAAAAATACAAGTATTGGCAACAGACAATAACTAAACTCTAACCATGACATTTTATTAATGCAAATAGTTAATTTACAAAACAATATAACCATGATGTGAATTTGTGAATTTCAGTAAATTAATGTTAAAACCAAATAAAAGTAAACTGTGAACATTATCTCATAATGACTGGTTAGAGTGTATCATCATCTTGACAGCTGCACCTAGGTTTAGTGCCAATGTTTTACCCATATAACACCTACATGCTACTGGGAGGTAGCCCCTCACCATGACTCAGCAGGAAAAAAAATCCATCTGTAGAAATAAAACAACAGAATTTTACACTAGAAAGAACATAACTTGAGAAATACTTGCATCACTCAGCTAACTTGGACACTTAAGGCCCATATTAGCTTAAGCTTAACTTAAGAATAGAATGCATATTTATTTTCAGGAACTTGATTCTGTCTTTTACAAATCACACACACAAAAAAGCTTCACAGCCAGTAGAATTGGAAAAGTTACTCAAAAATTTTAGACATTACCAATTATTAGTAACTCCACAGTTGTCTCATGTCATAAAAAAAGACTTGAGACAACGACCAACCATAGCCTCCAGACCTACCTGTCACATCTCTATAATTAACGTGTAGAAACCGTAAGCCATAAGCCAATACTTTAATTTACCCAGGGCCTTCATCTTGTTCTCACAGTGACAAGTTCACACAGCCTCCAACTCTTAACAAAACTATCTTTCCAGTTTAGAAAGCCAGAAAACTACCCAAACTACTCTGTTTCTCATGTTTTATTTTATGGAAAATGTATACCTATACATCTACCTATCTATATGCGGGCATAAATAAGAATTCCAAAATTGTTTACTGAATATGATCTGATGTTAATGTAATTAATGGGGTCAGTTAAAAACCAAATAAATTGTAATGAAGCTTTCAAAGTAGGTCAAAATGGAGACTGTTGATGTAGGACGTCCCTGTGGTGGGTCTGCCTTCACATTTCACACATGGTGTGACTGGCTTCAGGCTAGCACTAATTGTGCTGCAAGGCCATTCCCAGCAAACCTGCCTGTACAATTAAAACAGAGCTGCCAGGATCTGACAGATAGATCTGAAAGGTAGAGTCTGTGTTGCACCTTTGAATGGGCAAAGCTGGAGAAGGCATTTGGATGCTTTTTGTAAATTAAACTGCTAATATCACACTGCCACACTGTAAAAACACCTTGCTAAAAGTTAAAGTCCTGTAAAGTAAAGGAACTTGTCTACAGACCTACCAGTGGAGACCACATGCGGCGAGTTTTAGAAAATGAACCAGCATTAGTTCCAGAACATGACTCACCCCAATGGGTATATAAAAAGGAGGTAGGAGTCTATTGCATCAAACTCTGATCATCTCCGTAGAATTCGTTTGGATATTTTCAGAACTGGAATATCTACCTCATCTGTGTTTTTATTTAAATGTTGGTGAAGAAACCAGCCTCATACTCTAGCCCTGACTTGGATTTCTAATATCCAATAAGACAAGACGCAGAAAGTTAAACTGCTCTCCACCCCGGAAAAAAAATACAAGGGTTGCAATCAATTAACACAGTGCTACATATAAAGCAACCTGTTTGTACAGACATTAAAATTAAAGATGTACCATTTCTCAGCCTGACTATCACACACTATCTTTGTTTCAAAACAGTGGCAATCATTAACAGTAACTGTGACTCTAGCAGCCTGGTGGGAATTCAAAAAAATCCCACCCTGTAGCATTTAATTTTGCTGTCGTGTGGGACAATCATTACTTCCTTAGAAAAAAAGAAACAACTTCAGCGTATTATGGTTCAGACACATGACATGCAGGGGAAACCAGCAACTTTCAATCATCGGTTGAATCCAAATTTATTAATTACCAACCTGTGTGCCCCAAGATCTGTGCCCTTCATTTTTAGATTTAATTAATATCATTTCCTCAAAGAAATCTTTTTTAAAACAAAATGAATGATACCAAATCCTGAACACTACCTATACCATTGCTAAAATGGAATCTAGACTTATCTATTCCTTGATAAGTTCCTTGATTTAAAAAATATATATATATAGAGAGAGAAAGATGTTATGTATGTATGTATGTATGTGTGTGTGTATGTGTGTATGCTATAAAAACAAGAAATTAATGAGAGATGACCAGCTAAGGTGGGGTTACAGTTTTTCTGTATTTCCTCACAAACTGGTCTTAATATTACCTGACTATCAGTTGGAGATTGTGCAGCAATGTGACATGTTAGTCCAAATCTCTTACCACATTTAATTTTGGTAGTGAAGAGCCTTTGAATGGAATGTTATATGATTTGACTTGATTGCATCAACATGCTAATTCGGGCTCATAGTCTTCTCGCCCCCTGGTACACTGAAGTGGACCGTCTTTGGTGAAATTTTTAAGTGAAATTTTCGTGGTATGGTCTGTGGCTGATGTACTTGAACCTAACTTGAACTTGGCGAACACAGCAAACACAGAGGAAGTGACGCCGATCTGCTGTGTGCAGTGCTCAAAACAGATGAAAATTCAATGGAAGGTTAGGCGGCAGTTGCCCCATCCCTCAAAGGAAGTCAGGGGATGCTAGTGCCTGTCAACGCTGTTTGCAACATTAGTTGAAAAGTCACATTTGTTTTCTCTCTAGATATCTACATATCAGTGTGAAAAATATAACTGCCGCCTTATCAAAACTCCAGAGTATTCTTAAAAACAGTGACTAGGAACTGTAACTTAAGTGACTCCTATGGGAATCCATGCGTGTATCTGACTAAATGGACAGTTGACTCACTGCCATACTGTATAGCTGTAATTTGTACATGACTAAACATATTTTCGTATTCGCAGTTTTAGTCTGTGTTTGTGTTCTGTACGCTACCACTCTGCTCTGCATGCGTGTGCTCGTGTGTGCGTGAAGGAGAGCATCCGCGTGCATGGGAAGCTCCTGATCAAAGCAGCAGGGTTATGAAGTGTGGGTGTTGAGGCATTAATCTAAGCATCTCGAAGGTTTTCAATCGCACCAGTGTGCAGTGACTGATGTTGCAGTCCAGTTTCTGTGCCAAAGAGCCTGTTGATAACGTAAATACTGTTAGCCACACACTTTACTTAACGTAAAAAGTAAAATCAATTGGCTATCGTTAATATCGGTGTCTCGATATAAGGTGGATATAGGACCAAATTCAGCCATTATCTGAAATACCTGAATAGAAATATTAGTGTAATAATTGATGATTGGCAATTTTTTGTTGTTTCTTCAAGTATTTATTTAATACTTTAAGTAATGGAATCACTGCAACAATATTTCCAGTAGTTATATTTTAGAATGTTTTCACGGACCATAGTACCTTCTTGGCGCCCTACCTGATGACGTGCAGATGATATATGTTTGCAGAATCACAGATATATCCCAAACGATACGCATTCTTCTCAGTTCTTGCTCATTCTCTGTAGCTTCTCTGGCGATACGTTGCGGGGTCGCACTTGCAGATGAAACGGCCTAACTTTGATCATTTTGTCCGTCTTCTTCGGTTATTCTTATCACCGTCTCTCCCCTGTGATAGATGGTTCAAGCCTCGCAGAAGAACCTGTCTCACAGCATCGTCCACCTTAGCTTCCCGGTTTGGTGTTTAGGCAACATCTCGGTTTTGTACGCGTCTGTCATGTATTCCTTTCTGTACCCGATTTCATTTCATTTGAGAAATTCCTTAGAGTATTTTCTTTTTTCCTTGTTTCCTATAAAGCTTGTGGATATTCGTGGTGCACTGCTCGTTCGTCTGCAGCGGATCAGACTACTTCACTGACGACGCAAAGCGCACTGAGGGCGCAGATGCCGGCGTATAACATATGGATGACACTGTATGATGACAGAATTTTATCTAAATCGCAAATCTTTGAGCTGAAGAGATACAAAATGTAAGCAGGAAATAAAGTTCAAAAGGATGGGCAGAGAGTCCTTCAAACGCCTCAAAGCCATATTTTGGATGGAGAAAACAGAGCTCACATCAGTGACAGTTTATCCAACAAGTCAAGCAGATACTGTCAAATGCATTCATTTTATTTAAAATAAAAAACTAAGAAAAATTAATCTGTGATAATCTTAGCAACGCTTTTACTCATAAAAAAAATAAACAAACTACAATGAAATGCTCGCAAAACAACCGACAGTGGATGCAGTGTGTTGTATGCAGATGGCGTTGGTGAATCCTCAATTGTACTGACCTACAAAAAGACGCTGCGACTCGCCTCTGTAGGTGTTGTGCGACATCTGGCGTTAGCTTTAGGCAACTGCATCTAAAATCAGCGTACTCTTGCTACAAGCAATCCGGTTTAGCCGGAACTATATCGAGAAACAAATGTGATTACAGCATGCTAGCATTAGAATAAGTGTACGTGTGTGCACAGAATGGAAATATTAAGAATGTTTCCAGGCTATGGCTTATTTCGGTGCCACACTGATGCTGGTGTCGTGGGAAATTTAGATTCTATAAAACATATTTCAATCAATATTTGTAGACTACAATGTATTCCCTGGCTTTGAAACAGCATTTGAAATGTTCACCTCTTGAAATCAATAACACTTCCTTTTACATATCTGCTATTTACTAATAATCACATTTGCTAATAATCAAGGAAAGTTCTTGGAAACACCAGTGTATTCTGGTACTTAGTATGTTGAAAACAGGATAAAAGTTTTTGGTTTCGTAGTTAAAGGTCAGTTGGTTTTTGTTATTGAAACATTATATGTTTACTGCTGAAACTGCTGTTACTTAGTAGTCCATTCTTAATGCATATGTGCCAGATCTATGAAAGTACTACACAGGACCATGATTGACTTCAAACTAGTAGCTGCTTGATGTCAAGGGTGGTGAGTCATTGTGAGCAGTGAGAAAATTTCCACCTTCAGCTACTGTATGAGAGAATAAACTCTCAAACATATCCATCATTCTGCACAGTAATAATTCACATTGGAAATGATGGTAAATTGACTGTATGTATATGGCACTCACCTCTGGAAGCATTTTACAGCATTCACACATATATTGATTACAGTTCTTATTCACATACCATTGGATCAGCCATCAGCAGCAATCTGAGGATGACAGTTCAGGGATCAAACCCAGGTTACAGATACTCAGATGTGCTGTTAATTAACCTGTTATCATGGGAAAATGAGCTTTGTTTCTTTGAGATAATCAAATATAAAAATAATGGCATTGCTGGGTAAAGGAACATTTGGAATTATCTTGCACTATTACCCAGCCCTAGGTAAGCAGCAGAAGATGGTCATATGGATGGGTAATGATTTGTCATCACTAAAACTTACAGGTTTGATTAGAATGTTAAAAAAGGGGGTTGTCCATGTACTTTTAGCTACACACCATACACACAGTTCAATACTAAACTTAAAGAAGACACATAATGTCAGACATTTCATTGACATAATTTATGCTGTGTTTGCAAAACCTCCCATGATGTCTTACAGTTGCTCTTTTTTACCTTACAGCAAACCAAAAATACAAGAATCAGAGATCTGGCACATCCTGGAAGGAGGAACACAGAAGATGACGTGTTAGATTTCTTGTAAGTCAGTTATTTATCCATCAGCCATCCACATCTCTCCCTTTCTAAGACAAGCACTCTGTCACACAGATATTACCTAAAGTCTTGCTAGTGAGTCCTTCTTTATCTCTATTCACACAGATGGTGTACTCAGAGTGAGTTCATAGATTACATGCTGTAAAGATTCAGCTTCGACCTACATTGACATTGAGATCACCTCTGTTTCATTCATGCCTTTCTCTGTGCCTCACTTAACATGTCTCCCATTAAGAGACCCACCTCTTCTGTCGGCGGAGAACAGCCTTGTTTATCTCTCTCAGCAGAGTTTCTTTGTTGTTCTTTATGTTGGCCTTTGCCGTCTCCAACAAAAACTCAATCTTCTTCTGGCTGAAGGGGCGCTGGAAGGTGGAGAATTCCTCCATCTTTGCTTTAATCTCCTCCGCATCTATAAAAAACAGTGAAGCTCTATTTAGACTCCAATCACCTACTGGCACTGCAAAGGTGTTTTATGAAGTGCTACATTTTTAATAAATTAGATATAAAAATTAGTCCTGTTTCCCATGACATGGGCTTATTGTGCCTAAAAGGGTGATTGTTCTGCTATCCCTGAAGGCAGCAAAATGAGTATGCAGCAGCTGCCAACAGTAAATGTTGTAAGCAACCAAGTTACATCATGCAATCAGCAGTGGTGTCCAAGATCATTTAATGCAATATCTAATGATGTCCTCATCAATGCTGATGTGGATGTTTATCATAGTGTTTACTATAAAACACATGCTTCTGTGGGTATAACAAACCTTTACAGTTTTGTCTGTTGAACAGTGGCATGTAAATGATTGTAGGCTCCTTTTCTTTTCCCTCAAACACGTAGCAGTCCTTTGGCCAGTCTCTCTCCTCCAGGATTTTATCATCTATCTCTGGGAAAGGCTTCTTTACCTCAGCTGCATAGGCTCTGGCAAGAGTCAGAGTCTATATAAGGAGCAGAAGATGAAAATTGTTTCAGGCTCCATGTTTCACAGATTTCATGTTCTGCTGGGCAATAAATCATACATACACGTAGTGAATGTAGTTACTTTAACTGTATGAGTGCAACTTTTCAGTAAGTTATATTTCAATAAAGGGTTTATAAGAACAATTAAGAGTCCTATTATTTGTTCAATTAATTGATCAATAGTAACTAGTAATAGAAACACATGCAGGAACAGAAAAAAATCATAGCCATAAAACATTTCTAATGAATGATACCATTGTTCAAGCAGGAGAAGTTCAGACATGTCTCCATATAACCGAATCCAGCTGTGGATGGGTGGAAAGTTTGTTTAACTGAAGTTGCACAGTCTATGGAGTGGCCAGAGTGTGGTGAGAACAGAGCAAAGAGGTAAATACTATAACTTCAAATGAGGTTAAATTGAGATGTATTGCATCCCATAAAACAAGTCACTTTCTTTAATAACAGTTAGTGACTGTCACTCAATGGGACAATTTTTCAAGAAATATTTCAATTTCACTTGTACTTGCAGTTCTGATTTGATTGACTTGCAGTGAAAGGCTTATATGACTTTAGAGTTGTATCACCCTAAACATCAGTTAGTTTCAGTCCAGGATTTAGGAAGACTGAACTGCAATATTGCTAGATTTATCCAAGATTTATCCTTTGACACAGTTTAGCTCTGTGTTTTGTTCCAGACAATGTACAAATGTGATCCCATAAGGTTGATCTAATCTATAAACAATTTATGTTGCAATGTGATTAAAGGTATAGTGCGGGGCATAATGAACTGCAACCTACATCTAATGCTGTTCAAAGGGATCTTTGTGAACTGATGTTTGTACTAAATGTAAGCAAAACTAATGATGGGCTCGAAGGCCATATAAAGGTCAAAAAACAAATTGATACACCATCATTTTAATGTTGTCACCTCATTTTATTGTTTGACATAATCTGCTGTTTGTTCCATCTCTGTTGCTTGTTTCTTTTATTTGAAACTGCTGTTGTTTGAATCTCAATGGAGATATTAGTGGTCAAATAAAGCCTTAATATATAATGTATAAATAAAACTGAAACACACAGACACACACAGAACCTCAAATATGTTTCCAGCGCTGTACTCTGGTGCAATGATGAGGTCGATGTCTCTCTTGTCTCCCAAAAATGGAGGGTAAGCTACATTAATCAGCAACCCAGCATCTACCAGATGGAATCTCTCCTTTGATTGGAGGCAAGGTGGAATGGTGGTATCTGCCCAGTGACAAAACTTGAAAAATTTTCAAACTGCAGACAAACAGTTTTAACTTTATGAACTTTATTTATTTATCTATATATCTTAATACTTATCACCTTTATCTACTATGTAATTCTTGATTAGAAAAAACAACAAAAGTACATTAATCAAAAAATTAACCCTCCTATTACCTTTGGGGTCAATTTGACCCCATTTGATGTTTAATGTCTCTAAAAAAATGATTGACATAGTTTTTTTTGCTTCATTAATGACTTTTCCTAATTTAATGGGGACAATTGGGCGAACATAAAATTAACGTGATCATGTGTTTTCAGTGTCCTGTACACATGTTGTACGCATCGGTGTTGTTTGGGGTCAATTTGACCCCAGGCTGTTTCAACTGTATTAGACATGTCAGCACTTTACACACATTTGTTGTGGTTGTTTTGGATGATATTGAGCTCATTATAACATGCAATTTCATGATCTTCAAAAAGCTTTAGGGCCCTAACCTGACATAAACATAACTGTAGCAGTGCGAGAACCACTGATAGTTCACATGACATGGGGGAGGAGAAAACATCGTTCTAGCGAGAACTTTGTTATTTCCCATGCTGTGGGGACACTAAGACCCTCAGTGTTGACCCTCCTGTTGTCTCTCAACCACCAGCAAACACGCTACCTTCCAAAAATGTAAAGTTATTATGGTCTGTCTCCCTGCTTGAAAACAACAGGGTAGACTTAGTGCTGCTAATGTCATCAAAATGGTTCCAGGCCCCAGATACACTGTCAGCCATGTCCAAGACATACAATCAGCATTTGAGCTCTTCATAACACCATTGATAGAAAAGGATGTACTTAAGATGACAAATTTAGAGAGAGGCGTGTGTACAAGAGTGTTTTTCAGTCCAAATGTTATAGATAGGTTTATATTTGCTGGGGTCAAATTGACCCCAAAGATAAAAGATGTTAGTAAATTTGAAGGTAACAGGAGGGTTAAACAACCTAGTTTTGTTGTTTTGTTGGGGTTTTTGTTTTGTTTGTTTTTTTGCTACAATTGATTGTGATTATTGCTTATGAGGGCCGTCCACTCACCTTGGTATTGGTAGAGGAAGTTTCCAGTAGTTCCCCACTCCCATCTCACAATCAGAGGAAGGACTTGCTTAGTGAGCAGAGTGACTAGAGAGAACACATGTAAAACAAAATACAGATCATGCCCACTTTTCATCGCACTTAAATAAAATGGGTCAGACTGTCTTCATTATAACCAGTCTGGCTGTTTATCTGCCACACACTAACCATGTGGTTTGAGAGCTCCATCCTCCAGATTCTGACCCCAGGTCTCCACCGCCAGTAGCAGTTCCAGGCTCCACTGCTGAAAAAGGCCTTTTCTTTCCTCCAAACTCTTTGACTCCAGCCATGCAGATTCATTGCGACTTACCGTGTCTGTACAGGATAAGGATCTCATGGTCACTGTGGTATTTTGATTCAGACAGTTGTTTTTACAATAGTTCATCATGAATTAGGTGGAGATTTGATCATTTTGAGTATCAGTAGCTTTCACTGAATCTTGCAAATTAGCTTCCAGTTTCCAAATTATTTCATTAATGCTAGTCAGGGATCAGTTTTATAATCTGAGCAGAATCATCATCCTCACCATTACCATTACTTACCTTCTAATACTTTATGCAGCTTTTCCAGATCAGACAACACAGTGGGATCCTTAGTGGTGCTTCTGATCAGTGCTACTAGTTTATCTAGAGCACTGTATACATGCAGGTACTCTTCAGCAGCACCATCTACATGCGCATGCACTGAAACATACACACACACACACACACACAAAGAGCAGGTATTTCATTACATTTCCACCTCAACAACCACCTTTTGAAATATGTACAGTTTGTATAAAAATGTAAAATTGGGATTACCTTTCAGCCAGGGAGGAATGAACTCTCTGATAGTCTCTTCATGAGCCAACGCACAACCAAGAACACCTTCAGTGTTTCATTGAGCACACACACACACACACACACACACAAACAATTAAAATGTAGGAGAACTCGCCGAAATCAGGAATATGAATTAAAGGACAGAGGTGAGATGGTTCACTCAGAGGACTGAAATGTTTATGGCTTTGCCCGCCTCACCTCGAGTTAGAGAAACATTCCCAGAGACACCCCAGCACCAGGATCTTGGAGGTGTCAAATCTAGAGATCCCCCAGACCCTGGTTTACAATTCTCTTCCCGGGAGAACTCTACATCTGTGACACCCCAATCAGATTAACACCCACACTGGAGGGTCGTTAATTACTCTTAGGTCTTCTGATCTTCCCAGGATGGAAGAGACTCCAAAACACAGCTTCACATCAAAGAACCATCTCTTTGAGAAGACAAACTGATTAATCCTTCTCCCCCTCCTTGTGCTCTACACACATCTATCTTATACAACACTGCTATGAGAGCCACCATTCTCTGCTCCATCCTACTCCCACCCTGGTGAGAGATAAGCAGAAGACTAGGTGGGAGCCATAAATTCAGGACAAATTCTTGAGTAAAAACTGAATTTCTTTGTATAACTAACTTGAAACTTTTCTTGAAGGTGAACGACACATCTAATCAAAGTTTGAGCATCATATCTTCTTCCAAAACTCATTTCTGAATAGTTTGGTACAATTCCCACTTCTGTAGGTTATAGTTTGAGCTAGTTACAATTTTATGCGTTTAATCGCAAATGTCACATGGAGCCATACTGCCATCCTGTGGCAACAGTTAATGAAGTTCCAGTAATAATCGTGCATTACGGTTGAGTTGAGATTTAGTTAGAATGATTAATCAACCTGTTCTCACAGTATGTTACCTTCACATTTTGTAAGCCTATGTTAATCCAACTTAGATTAATGTGTATCGTATTTTTTAAGAAGACCATTGTCACCCTGTTTAACAATATGATCTTGTTAAGTATGTCTTGATGTTAAAATCTGATTTTTGACCATAGTGAGAAGAGTATGTGTCTACCACGCATAACATTCAAAACAATATAATTCCCGCGAAATTCAATTTAATTCTCTCCGGAATAAAGTAATTTCCCAGTTCACGGCGAAGAGGTCCGCCCTGCTAAACACGCCCACCTAAACTCATAGGATAAAACTATGGAGCTCGGCGCATCTCGCTCTCTTTGCTCTTTTGTTCTCGTCTCGTTTCAACTCTTCTCTCCGGTTTTAGCCTTTGTTTTCGGCTTTTACTTAGCTTCTCATCTTAGTCTTTAGCTTTGTACACTCCTAAGTTTTTATCAGTTCTCTTGTTGAGTACATAATCTTACCTAGCTCGCCTCGTTACGCTTGCGCATTTTTCCCGCGTAAAATTAATTTTTATATATATGACTGCTCATAACCGCCCTCTCAGTTTTTGAAGATTTTACAAGTCGCTACCAAGATCGCCTTTTTGTTACTGAGTTTTTCTTTTTGATGTATTTCATGTAACACTCCATTTGAAGCAAATCAGCGAGACATTATTTTTCCTTTTTACGCGTTGATAATAATTTAGAGAACAGTAGATTGTTTTCAACTTTATTATAAGCGAGTATCCATAGTTTCCGAGCGAAGCTACTATACGACCCGCAACGTCTTCATCACAAGATCCATCAAGGTCCAGCGCTGCCGGCCACTTCCCAAAGTTGCTCACAAGGCAGTTCCTTTGCCGAACTGAAAGACTCTCTCTTGCCCGTGGTAACCGACGCTTGAGGACCACCTGAAGGACATCGCTGCCAGGTCCGCCGCCCCCACCACCGGTGCAGTTGGCGTCGTCCTGCTGGTAGACCGTGACGTGCTGGCCCGGAGCCGCAAAGCGACAGTTCGGGGTCCCCCTGAGAAGCGTCCGCCCGAGTCCACTCTACCGAGAAAATAGGCAAACTTCCCTCACCTGTGCAGCCGCTGTGTTGTGATGAGAGTTGATGTCGAGTAGGAGGCTTAGTTGTTCTGATTTCAATATAGGTTCCCTAAGTGATTTTTCGTACGGTAAGATATTCTTGCGTCTTTACCCCTGCCTACAAACACATACTCTCTTACTATCGCCAAAACTTAAATCACTATTGAACGATCTGCATTAACGTTTGTGTATACCATTTGATCTTGTGTTATCATCCATCCCCATTGATTATTCATTTACTAATTTGTTAATTTTAAATAAATCCTCTTTTATCGCCAAGTCTTTGTCTGTGGATATTTCCTCTGATACAGGAATTAAGATCACTGTATTGAGAATTCATAACCCAGGTAATGAGACTGATTAATAATGGATAAATGTACTGATAAATTAATAACTGAACTACGTAGTTATTAATCTATTACAGTAATTTCCTTCTAGTAAGGTGGTGCCCCAAATTTATAACGAGTGTAAAAATTTATGCAGAGGTATATTCCCCTACAATAATTAATATACATGCATGATTGACAAGTATTTCCTCTGAATTTCTCACTGGCTTTAAGAGAAAAACACTTACATATTATCTCCATGTAGCTGTTCTAAGTTGTGTATTAGCAATCAACAGTCATTTGGAGACATTTTTCTGGTAACTTAACAGTGCAATTACTGCTCTGATCTGTTTTGATCAACACCAACTACATAAAAAATAGATGATAAATTCCTCATTATGTTCACAGTTAATCACTAACTTTGTCTGTCTGCTATTTGCTGCTGAACTGGGAGTGTACAGTAGGTTTATCAGACCTTGTTTGCTGGGAACAGTAACCTTTTGTGGCCAAAACCGTGTGGGTTTGTTACTAAAGTGATATATTAATATTAATGGCCCTTTGAAATATTGTTGATAAAAATATTGACTGGTGTAGCTTTGAGATTGTGCTTGCTTTGTTTTTTTTATTATGAATTGGTAATAATTTAGAAAATAATGTGCTGCACATTAAATATTACTTCGACATTGTTATCATTATTAATCAATTTACCAAAATGTAGTGTTTGTACTGGTATTTGATCCATTTTGTTAAAATTATAGTGGCTCTTTTGGAGACCTTATAAGTCTTACTTAGATAAAGGCATGGCTTACAGGTGTACAGTTACTGCTCTTAAAGCATTGACATAAAAAGGGTCATACTCTAAAGCAAAGAGTTAAAGTTTATGGTAGTTTCTTCTGTCCCTTTATATGGCAGCCACTGTCATTGGTGAGTGTGTGTGAAAGGATGGATGTTGACACGTAGTGTTAACAAAGACCTACCTTGTAGTTTAACCATGTCCATCTCTGGCTTCTCCTCCAGCAGCTCTCCACCCTGGAATTTGCTGCCAAGGAGAGGAGTTTTAACGAAGAGACCTAACTCTGTGAAACCAGCCTCATGAGGGCTCACCTCGAACCATTTGCCTGAGAGATAAGGTTAGACAATGTTATACCTAATACAAGTCAGCAACTCTACACTCTATACTTCTTACTGTAAATCCTAATGTGACATGTGCGTATAAGTGGGTGCACCTTCAGTTGGCCCATATGAAAGGCAATGCTTCTCTGCAGCGCTGTAGATGGGGTAAGGGTTAGACACATTTCTGCTAGCTTCATCTGAAAGTCGGCGTGAGTCCATCTGACAAACACAAAGCATTTCTTTGAAGGTCTGCTTGCATAACCTTTCTAACAGACTGTTTTGCATTCCAGATGAGAAACATCTGCAGCAAAAGCATATATGTGTTTGCCTTGGTACCTGTTTCATGATTCCAGCAGAGGTCAAGATACCCCAGATATCAGAGAGAGAGAAGTGCTCTTCCTTTGCCCTCCTGCCCAACCAAGCCAGAGCCTGGTCCAGCTCGACCCCAGGTCCTGACAGCCTGGACACTCCCCCATCCATATTGGTGCTCCAGTGTGGGTCACTGTACAGGGAGGACATGGACCTATTGGGAGACAGGTATACATAGGTCAAGACAGACTGTCATGTAGAAAAACTGAAAATGTATCCATTATTAATTTGTGTGTTGGTCAGACTAAAATTTTTGGACAGATAGTGGATAACTGGCTTGTGAATTTTGTTTAATGTTTAGCAATGATACAGCAAACTGCAGGATTTCAGCTGTCTGAACATCAGCATGTTAACATTGTGATTGTGACTATGTAATCTGCTAGTTAACTAATTATTTCTTTAGCATTAGCATTTGGTTAAAAAGAAAGCCTTGCTTGACAACAGCCTAACTTAGTGTGGCTGCAGATCCTTCTTGTTGTTTTGCTTTTCTTTCTTTTACAAATTATTAATAATCCTCCTAATTATTTTTTTAAATACATAGCTATTAATCAAAATAAATACGACAAGACAATTATCTTATCACATGGACAGATTCATGTTTGTTTTCAACTTGATTATCCAGGGTAATGGAAAATAATTCCAACTATGGTTGCTCCAAGCTTTCAAACAACAGCCGTTAATGTAAATGCAGTGTTTGATTGCAGTAGCCTGCATGAATTGATTGCAGTAGCCTAATGTGTTAATAACACACAAAATGTTTCATCGTTGATCAGAATGTCAGGAAATTCCATACCAAGTAGGTCTGCTGTTGTGAGTACTGCATGTCATATTCTTGTCTCCTCAAGTAAGTCTCCACTAAGTCTCCTCACAATAAAACTAAAAATAAGAGCTGCTAAAATGGGAAATGGAGTGTATGTATATAGTGCCTCTCTGACCACCTAAAGAGCTCTTCACTGCAGCCTCACATCAGTCTCCTGATTGGTGGACAACCTCTGAGCCACAGCCAATCCTATGGCTAATACTAAGAATGATATTTTATTCCATCATTCGTCCGTTTCCTTTATGTGCCTGCATTATCTCACATTGTATCTCACACATGTATCATTTATAAAAAAAAATTGTGTCTATTTAAGTTAGTGTCATTATTATTACCATGTTGACCCAGAGACTCCTCCCAAGTAGAGTAGAGTATCCAACAAACCTTCCTGCTCCATCTGATAGAGTGAACCCACCAGACTTACGGCTGCTCTCTGACCACCACCTGATGCCAACAGAGCAACATGGGGAACCCAGTCCTTGTTGGAAAGATGATGAAGAGATGTGAGATGTGTGTTATTTTAACTTTCATTTGATGCAAATTGTAAAGTGTATTTCTCTAAAAAAGAGGATATCCCTATTTGGTGTTATATAAACAACTTTTCTGGTTGGTCGGGCTGTTCATGTGGCTTTGGGCTTACTGCCAACTATAAACCTCAAAGATTCCGGTTTGAATCCAACCAGACCAGTTGCATAGTACGCATTTGCAGGATTTGTGCAAACATGATAACATAAAAAGGACAAGGAGACAAAGACAGAAGGGTAAAATATTAAAGAAAGAAACTGGCAAGTTGGTCAGGTATTTCTCTTACTGCGCTGCAGTTAATTCCCAGGCTGTTGAGTGACTCCAGCACTACTTGTTTCCTCTTGTGAACATAGTCTTGTTCACCAGCACACAAAGACTTGGAATGACGGATGGCTCTCTGGAAATAATTCATTTAAAGATCTAATTATGGCATTACATGTATTTTCTTTTTCAGAAAGTAAGAAAAGTTCACACCACAGTAGAATCTGTCTGAAACTTACTCTAAAATTATACATATTGTATAACTACACTCATTAAAGCTTTATGTGAAAAGTATGTGTATACGTGCAGAACAAATTTGATTACAGTTCTCAATGTTGTTCACAATTTACATTTAGAAGCAGAGACTTTAAAAAAAAACAAGGACAGGAGTGTGACAATAATCTCATAATAGCTATAATGTCCTAAAATACAGCTCCAGTTTTTCACGTTGGTGAATGTACATAAAAATGCAGCAGCATTTTACACCAAACCATTATTGTTCCTACTTTGTTGCCATAACAGTTGATAAAAGTGTCAAAAGACATTTTCTTGCCAGCATGTACCCATATTGCCTTACAGACATATTCAGCATCAGGGTATTCTGCATATGTGTAATTTTCTGGGAAATATCACTAGTCAGACAGTGGATTATATAAACTATGCTTCCTAGGTACAATCTAAAACATTTGCCATGTATCTCTCACCTCAGAAGAAGCTGCATTTCCCCTCATGTTGTCCATTGCTTTTGCTACTGATCCTAAAATCACAAGCAAAAGGCAGCTCACTAAGGCTGAAAAACTTGCATTTCCAGTCCTCATGTCGGAGCGTGAAAACCACCTTTATTGTCAAATGAAATTAAGATTAGCAATAATCCACATAGTATTGAAAAGCCTATCCTCTTCTAACTTTTTCTATTCTACTGATCAGATGGTGCTGGTTTTGAAGGCAGCCTCATAGAGTAGCAAGGGTGGGGCATGTACTAGAAGCAAAACACACAGGCGGTCAAACATACCTAAACTCACACATATGCACACACACACACACACCAAATTCTACCATGCACACACAAACACAAGCTTGTTGATTTCAACCATGTGTTGGCAGCTGAGGAAGGATTTCTCAACACCTACCAGATGTCAAATTCAAACCAGGCTACAAAACAAGGACAGCATTAGATATGCTCCCAAAGTGCTCCCAACTAAAGCAACTAAAACGCATAAGTTGCTTCAGCATCAAAAGTCAAACAAACATCAAACACACAAATTCTTTCTCTTCTCATAATGTACAGATAATGTTAGTTGTGGAGGATGCTGGAGTGGGGTTCTGCTTGCCTTGCTCCTGCCAACTAAAGAGTCTTTGTCTATTTATCAAGCAATGATTGATAGTTTCATGAAAACAAAGAGAGAGTTCCATGGGACATTTTAAATCCTCCAAATCACATCTTTTGTGCAAGGATCTTCATGCTTGGTTCCTCCATACAGTTGTGATCTCCTCCACACCTACACCCTGCCACACTGTGGACATTGGATTCCTGCTTGAATGTGCTGGGGAATTCTCTGTCACAGTGAGTCACTGATGCAGAGTGGCTTTCCATGAGGAGGATAATCTCACATCACAATCTATTTTGCATTATGAAAGCATTTTGGCATTAAAATTAATTTAGTTATTAAATTAGGTCACATTCAATTTTACTGTATAAAATATACCCAGAGTGAAAGAATTGTGTACAATCTAGGCAGATTGTAGAACAAGGTACTCAAAATTTCAGTAGTTACAAGGGGCAAATTGACTAGGAAGTAGGAACTTACAGAATGTTAACCATTAGTTCATGAGTAACACTTTATCAGAATGTATAGAGAAGCTAATGATTAGTTGATGATTAATTAAGAAAACAGTAAGAATAACTCGTGACAACTTGACAAGTGATAACATGTTAGCATGTAGTAGATAATGACTTTTAAGGGACTAGATAACAAATGATGAAGTACACTACTCGATTGATTGACATAGTTTAATGAACTAATAATTACCTTGTGATTCATTGATATAGAATCTCCCAATCTGTCCTGTTGTAACTTATCATTATCAGCTATATAGTTCTAATTTAAGGGGGCTAAGTGGTTAAAATCATTTGATAAAACCAATAGATAAATGCAAATAACAGTTATAACAGTTTCCACTATTATACAATTAGTTGTACAAAGTCCACTTTTTAAAGTCCACTTTAAAATCTGGTCAAACAGCAGTTAAAAAAAAGTTGGGATATGTGGATTAATAATGATAAATGTTTAGAATTCTTGTGTGTTCTTTTTCAGTAACTGAAATCAAAACCAGTTCATCACTGGTTTTTAATGGACAAAAAAAATGGCCAAAGCCAAGTGCTCCATGATGATAACAAATGGAGGACAGGAGGATCTGATAATCCCACATTTGGATCTTACTAGGAGATATGACAGATGTCCAGTCAGATATCGTACTTGACATCTCCCGGTACATCAGTTTCTGAAGCCTCAGCACCACCTCAGCACCAGTCATCTGGTAACACATACATCAGGAAATCAAAATTTCCATGGTAATGTTGGAAATAAACTTTCTTAGAGAGTGAAAGTGGTCAGTTTATTATATTTAATTTAATACTTTGCAATTACTTTATACTGATATGATTATATTATTTGTTTAACTGTTATTGCAGTGTCAATCACAATCACATTATTTGGCACAGTTGGGTACCTTATTTTGTGAGGTTATGAAATTTCTGTTGCAAAAGCAGGAACCCCTTAAGTCCTTGTTTCACAAAAATGTGACTTATTATTTGACTTATTTGCTTTTTGAAACTTAATATTAATATTAATATGTTAATATGGATTTTTGGAAGGTAAAACATGATTGTTATATTGATGCCTTTGTCATGACATGTTGCCCTAACATTTATGTGGTGTGCTTCCCTAACACTAGCTTCTCTCGTAGCAGTGTTATGGGTAAAAGAAAGTGTGTAACAAAGCCACCAAGATATCTGACTAAAAACATAATCTGTATTTTGTTTGGATGGTAAGAAAGGAATGTAGAGGAAGCTCAGGATGCATGTCTCCACGTTATTTAATTTTAATATCCTCAAATATGCCATCCAGGGTCAACCACTTCCTTTTATTAAACTACAATATTTCTTCTAATGGCATAGTCGGATAAAAGTAACTATAAACCGTGTGTTAAGTGTGTGCCAAACTGGGAAAAGGGAATATGGAATACTAGGGTATAGGACCCAAATGCAGTCAACTTGACGCACAACTGCCAGTTCAAACAAGTTTTATTAATGAAAAGAAACAAATCTTGAGGCAAGTAGAAACACAGTCCAAATAATCCAAAGAGGAATCCAAAAACACAAATTCAAAAACTCAGTAAACATGGGGAAGCATGGAGACAAAAGGCACACATAAGAAGACTATCTGACACAGACAAAGACACATAAGGAGACTATCTGACACAGACAAAGACACATAAGGAGACTATCTGATGGAGACAGAGAAGGAGGACGGCAGGAGGTGAGCTGAACAAGACACAGCAATCAACAAACGAGACGGAACTGGAATCAGGAACACAGAGACACAAGAGGACAAAACTCTACAAAGTAAAACAGGAAATTATCAATAAAACAAAACTTAAACTCAAACCATGACTCCCAGAGTGGCACCAGAATACAGATAATGACTTCTACTTAGCTTCATACATCACTGAGCACACACATTCAGTTTTTAACACCTGTATGCTGTAGAGTTAGAAACACACAATTTAAAGGAAATGTTTTGTTTAAATGGTGCACATTCAACATGATAATGTCACAAGATGTTGATAATATGTCTATAATTTTATGAAATAAAAAATATATGTATTCAAGACTGTTAATATCATATATTTAATATTAAGATTATTTCACAATTTCTGAGATGAAAAAGTATTGTAAATATTGTAAATATAAAGTGTGAAGCGAAGAGAGTATCCTGATTTTCATCCAACACAAGCAGAATGGACCAGGGACACCTCTTCAATCCATGTATGAGAAGAAGGCTGCCTCAAAAGCTGATCTTCTAAAACAGTGTCTCGTAAGTAGAGAAGAAAAGTGGAAAAACAGAGCCAAGACTCCCTGGCTGGATCCAAAGATAGGGCAGGTCATCAACACATCAGAATACTGTCAGTTTGATCCCTGGTTCCTCCATGCTGAAAACCTTGGACAAGACTCTGAACTTCAAATGGCTCCTGACGACTGTTCCATGGGTGTGTGAATGAGTGACTTAAATTAAATTAACTTAATTATATGATTATTTTCACATGTCACTTATTGAAAATGAATATAAATGAAAATATAGAAAGTGTTTCTTTCTGATAGACACTTTCCTTTTGCAATTAAGTCTAAACGTTATTGGAAAAAATCATGAAAGGAAAAATATTTCTAAAAATTGAGAAGGTTGTTTTCTGTTTATTATTTATTAATATTATATTCTTAAAGGTTGGGGGGAAGCATTCTTATTCTAATTGTTAATGTGAATGAAAGGGTTTTACACTGTTTTTGCCAAAGTTAGAACAGTTTTATATCTAGCACTTGCAGACATATCTACAATATATCTATGTACCCACCCTAGCACCTTGTTCACCTTGCTGCTATTTAGCAAGCAATACAGAAATTTCTACAGAGGAACTTCTTTCCCTGATCTGTGAGACTTCTAATTTCATCCTCTGCACAAACCAAATAAATGAACTTTGAACCTTGATAAGTTTTAATTTGGGAAAATTTCCTGTCACATATAACCATGCACTAGTCACTATCACAAATGTTTGAATCAGAATCTTATGTCAGTTGTCAATCAGTTCTCATTAATGATAAAACAGAATAAAACTACAGCCCTAAAAAATTCAAAGAGCCTAGTAGAAAATGTTTTGGTGCAACAGTGATGTCTTTTTCATTTAGAACTGTGCGCTACTTGCCACAAAAAATAACAAAGTGAGAATGAAAATAGATATGAAAACAGAGTTAACAAGAGATGATCTCACACATAACACCATCAGTTCCTTGCACAGTTCCCCCCAGTCCTGTCCAGCGTCACTGTGGTATCAAGACACTGGTACAAGGATTGGGAGTAACTGGACCAAGAATGTATGAACATGACTAGCAGCACACTATAAATTTGAGATTAAACTGCAAAAACAATCCAAGTTATTGGACTGTTAATTAATTGATTGATTGATTGATAATCAAAGAATTATTTTGTTGCATCTAATGAAATCATTGTGCCATTCTTTATATAAAAAAAAACTTACTTTCAAGATATTTAGAACCCAGTGAATATCAAAATATCTAGTTCATGTGTTTGTTTCTTGCATAAGTAATTAACTAAACGAGAACTAACCTGCAATTAGTGTCCCGGAGCATTAACACAGTTCAGTTCTGCGTTGTTGTGTGCATGCTTACCTCCTTCCAAACTAAGCCATTTCCTCCCTGGCACTGAAGAGTCTCCACTTTCCAACTCTCAGTCAACTATATTTGGAGCTTTCTGACTTCTGCCCATCCTGTGCTCTTGTCACCCTTGCCATATTCTGATCTCCCTATCTATCCTCTGTGCTGCCTCACCCCATAAAAATCGCTGTTCATCTTGGGCCAATTGAGAGCAAGGCAGCAGGGTGAGGCATTTCCTCTGTGACAGGAAACCAACAACAAACACCCAGAAACCACATGGTGGGGGGAGGGGGTTGATCAGAAAGCTAGAGATAAAGAGATTTTAATGGCTCTAACTAGAATTCAAGATGTCAAGAAAAGTTCAATACTAAATATCTATTTTGTTTTTTCTTAAAAAAATTATAAAATTGTCTTTACATGGGCCTAAATCTATGTTATTGGATTAGGTCATTACCATCAATTTCAGTCAGTATATTCTATATGTTTATGCTTTGTAGTGATTGCTGATAGAGCCACTCATATCATATTATTTAGGAATGGCTTCAAGATAATTCAGAAAGCTTTTTGTGATCAATTATTTATTGATTGATTGCATTCACATACACATACAAAAGGATGAGATTGTCACACTCTTTCTATATGAGTTGCTCATCCACATGCATAGAATTAACATAAGGTATATATATACTTACATATATAAAATTCTGGCCAAGTAAGCAAGCAAGCAAATACATTAAAACATGACAGAAGGGGTCATGAAATTAAGATTTCTATGATAAATAATAATAATTCTTTCAAATAGCACATAACATGCTGTGTTTTGACATAATTAATTCATGATGGAAAAAAAAAGTTCAAACTGCAAAATATCCCAGTGGGAAATCTATCTTAGACAGTATAAGTAGTGGTTTCAAGCAACAAACCAGAGTTCATGTAGCAGCTGAAAGATTGGGTAACAAGCCGCACCTATCATTTGTAGTAAGGTCCAATTAGGAGGTGTCATTGAATAGGATAGGTATCTCCATAATATAGGACATGAAACTAATATTAGGATAGGATTGATAGACGCCTAGGTCTTTAAAAGTGCAAACAACAATAGTAATTTATTATTATTAATTATTATTTCATATCCAGAGATACCATCAAAAGCCTCACACAGTTTTAAGAGATGCAAAAGTGATAATTTTGGTACATATCAACATATTATCAGTATACAAAGAACAGTCATGTGTATAATGATTGGCTCAAGGAAGAAAGACAAGATAACAGTACAGAAAATGGGCAGCCTTGATGAGAAGATCCAAAAAACAAAGAACCTCAATGAACAGATGTTCACAGAGAAAAATACACACAGCTATAGGTTTTCAGCACTGTAGCCAGCCAGCTAACTTAAATGATCTCTTCACCCAAACCATTGACCTGTCTGTTAGACCGCACCAAAACTAGGTTGCTAAATGATGTTTTATATGTTATAAGATATAAGATATGTTATAAGATATAATCTGTCTTGATTAGGAGGCTGTATACCACTGTTCTTCAAAGAAGCTGTAATTAAAGCCCTACATAAGGTGGGAGTGGAGGATGCCATCCTCTACATGCACCACCGATGTCTGTCCCACCTGGAGAGGGCCAGTGGTGCTGTGAGGATCATGTTTTTTGATTTCTCTAGCGCCTTCAACACCATCCAGCCCCTGCTACTGAGGGACAAACTGACAGAGATGGGTGTGGACTCAGAACAGGTCAAATGGATCACAGACTATCTCACAGAGAGACCCCAGTACGTGCGTCTGAGGGACTGCACATCTGGGACGGTGGTCAGCAGCACAGGAGCACCACAGGGGACAGTGCTCTCTCCTGTCCTATTCACCCTATACACCTCAGACTTCAGATACAACTCAGAACTGTGTCACATGCAGAAGTTTTCTGATGACACGGCCATCATGGGGTGTATAAAGGATGGTAGGGAGGAGGAGTACAGGAACCTGATTGCGGACTTTGTGGCATGGTGCAAGTCCAACCACCTGCTCATCAACACCTCCAAGACCAAGGAGATGGTGGTGGACTTTCGGAGGTCAGTGCCCCCTTGCAGCCTGTGTCCATAGAGGGGGCCCGTGTGGAGACAGTGGAGACATACAGGTACTTGGGAGTACAAATAGACAATAAACTGGACTGGTCGGCTAACACAGAAGCACTCTACAGAAAGGGACAGAGTCGGCTCTACTTCCTGAGAAGACTGAGGTCTTTTAACATCTGCCGGAAGCTACTGTAGATGTTCTACCAGACTGTCATTGCCAGTGTCCTCTTCTATGCTGTGGTGTGCTGGGGAGGAAGCATTAAGAAGAGGGATGCTTCACGGCTGGACAAACTGGTGAGGAGGGCCGGCTCTGTAGTGGGTGCAGAGCTGGACTCTCTTACATCTGTCGCAGAGAAAAGGACCCTCAGCAAGCTTCTGCACATCCTGAACAATGTCCATCACCCTCTGCATGACATCATCACCAAGCAGAGGAGCACATTCAGTGGCAGGATGCTGTCTCTGACCTGCTCCACTGACAGGCTGAGGAAGTCGTTTGTCCCACAGGCCATACGGCTCTTCAACTCCTCCCAGTGAGGACTGTCCTGGACTGTGCTTATGATGGACACCACCAATCATTCACCACAACCCTACCATATATTTGTGTGACGTGTGTATATGCTGCCGTGTATATATATGTATATATGTAGATGTATATGGTATATGTACATGTATATGTGTATAGGTATGTGTATATGTATGTATGTTTGTATACTCTTAATTTCCTTTACCCTACTCCACCTTATTTTATTTTATTTAACTTTATTTAATTTTATGTCTATTTTTACTTTATTTAATTTCTCCATTTTCTGATGTTTTTATACATGCAAGTGTTTGCACAATTTTACAATTTTACACTGCTGCTGGATACCTAAATTTCCCTCATGATTAATAAAGTATCTATCTATCTATCTATCTATCTATCTATCTATCAACTATGGATGTTTATGGATATTTAACCTTCCCTTTTCATTAAAGTTCCTTGAGAAAGCAGTCAGGGTCTTTCCATGTCACAGTAGTTTATTTAGGAATTTTGAGTTAGGAGTGCATAATAAAACAAAGACACCACTGATATTCTAATTGCAACAGATGAAGGACTTGTATCTGTACTTGTCTTGTTAGCAGTGCATATGACCTCACTGACCATTACATCCTATAGCAATGACTGTAACATTTTTAGGTGTCAAAGAAACAACACAGCCAAAGACACACTAAACCAACAAAGACCTAGATGCAATAATGTCCAACTGCTGCATCATGTTATATCGTATGTGTCAGGGCTAAAAGATTGCAGTTTAGCCATTAGTCTACTTGCACATATCTTCTGGTGTGCCACATACTTAATCCCAGTTGTCAGATCACTTTCACTTTGTAAATGTTAATAGTGAATCCTCCCCGCACATGAAAGTTAGTCACAGACTTCAGTATTATTAATCAATATTATACTACTCAGTACCACTCAGGAGAATGATATAAAAAATCTAAATCTGATGATCTAATAATCAAAAGCTTTACAATGATGTACAATGAAGCACTGACGACCATCTCAACATCTCCACAAAAAGTCTGTCCGAATTGTAAAAGAAAAAAAAAATCTGAAATTTCATAAAGATGACAAGAATATATAGACTTTTTATATCCATCGCACATATTGTAGAATGCTGTGCCAGTTTTTGCCTTTCTTTCTTCCAATTACAAATAAAATGACCTCTACACTTTACACTACTGCTGATCCTGAAGTTCCTGATATAAAAAATAGTATTACAAGAAAATAGGAATAAAATTACTCAAAGAAAGAAAGAAAGTTACCAACTTATCCCTTAATTTAATTTTTTGGAAAGCTCATTTGTGGTGAAGACAGAAAGATTGAGCAGGAGGCATCAGGATAGGAAATGATGGTGAGCTAGAGGGCAGGGTGCTGATGGAGTGATAATGATGGCTTCATGTTCAAAGACTCCAGATAAGGCAGACTTGTCCTCCTGATAAATACTGGGTGGGTTATCTTAAGGGAATAGTTGTTTATGTCCCACCTATTATCTGCTATATCCTTTACCATTCTCACCAGATCATTAATTCTATCCAGACCTTATATGGTCTGGTCTGGACCTGCTCTTTTAAACTTAGTGGCTCACTTTGTACATACAAAGTGAGTGGAAAATGCTTTATGGTCAAAATGTTTCTTACACTGGCAGAACAAAAGAAACATACCCACCATTCTAAGATTGTGCTTAATTAAGAGGCAATACCTGTTCTGTAAGTACAGCCAAGTAGAGACATGTTTCCTCTTAGTGAGCAGAACACTATATGCAGCAAGCACTGCACCATGCAGCATTGGAACATCAACTCCTCCAGGCCTGGATCATCTACAAGTAATGGCCAGCAAACAGGCAGCATCAAAGCAATCCTTAAAAGAATGACCTTGTAACTGGGCACATATAGCCTAGCATGTTGTTGGAAAAATAAAAACTTTGTTTTAGTTATGAATCCTTTTTGTATATTTTCACATGACCTTGCTGTATGAGCTGCTTTGTAAGTCTGTGGTACAACTTGTTCTTTGAGAACTGCTTAATTGTCTACTGGAATTCTTTCACTATGAGTACCCCCACACATGCACAAACTGTAGATATGCTTATCTTATGGGAAACGGGAAGCAGCACCTGTGCTTGCTGCGAAGATTGTTACAAAAAGACTCTGTGAAGCACAGCTTTTTAGTTCATGTTTAGACACTGTGTACGATTGTAACCTTGTCTGCATGGACTCCTTGCGCAAGTAAAATAAGAGAAAACCAGCTGCTGTGAGTCTGTCGTTCCTAAGTTGAGAGTTTGAGAGGGAGGAACATATGATTCTTCCAATAATTCGAGAACATATGATTCATCAACTGAGTTTATTAACATATGATTCTTCCAATGATTAAAGAACATATAATTCTTCCAACAACTTGGTCCTTCGAGCCGGATCCCAACATCTCTCCGTGAAGAGGAAGGCACCTGACACCGTGCACGGGGGAGCGTCTGGGACCTCCTTTCCAAAGACCCCCAGTCTGAATTGACTGTCCAAATAGGGGCCAGGACGCACCAGTTCATCGGAGGGTGACGGGATCTAACCAGAGGGGAGCCATGGACCTCCAGTAGCTGGTGAGACACTGCTTACTTTAAATATCTGGGCTATTTTAGCAGCGGGGTAGTCAGGGACTACAGGTAGTTCAGGGAACTACGGATATATAGTCAGGGACTATAAAGGAGGGTTCGAGGAACCCACTCTGCAGAGTAAAGGATGGGCCAGAGGCCATCCTCGTCCCTGGAAGGGAATGCCAAATTTATGTTTTGTAGAAAGACTGAGAATGTGAAGCATTTGGAGAAATGGATGAAGAAGCTTGAATTTGATGGGAAATTGAATGTGAATACTTGTGAGAAATTAGTGGCCGATATAGAGAAGAAATGTGGAGATAGTGAAAAAAAACAGGAGAAGTGGGGACTGGCAGAAGCAAAAGATTGGTTGTTGGTTGGCGAGAGGAAGAGAGAAGGGAAGAGAGAGAAAAGAGAAAGAAAAGATGTTACAAGTTGCGGCAGCTATGTCTCTGGAAGATTCAGAGGATGAAAATGCAGTTGGCCGGACGAGGAGATGTCCTGACCTGAGCCAACCGGGACAGTCAACTTTGTCTTTGTCTTACTGTCAACGTTTAAAGTCAGTTGGGGTTAGAGTCCCCATAAAAGCAACAAAGCAGTACTTTATGTTTGTCTGATGTCTTGTGGGTTAGAGAAAGAGTGTGTATGTGAGTAGAGTGAAAGTGTGTGAAGTGGAAAGTGCGAAATAAAAAGGTTAAATTGTGAAGGGTTCATTGTGGAGAGTTGTAGTGCTCGAGAGTGAATGAGAAGGAAGTAGGAAGTACATTGTGGTTTTGACCATTGCAATGAGTATGTCAACTAGTGGAGACGAGTAGAATTGCAGGTGATAAGAGGAGTAAAAACCCCGCCATCGCGTGGTGAAGGTTAGAAGCACTTCTCTGGCTCCATCTGATGGGGGGTCGGTGATACTGCAGGTCACTGACCACCTTGAGGTGAACTGGAGAACTGCTAACACTGGGGAACACAATTTTTGTTGAGTTAGGTCTGACAGCTGTTTTTAACTAATTTTTGGGTGCAGAATCCAAAACTGATCTCAGTTTTTCTCTATCACGTCAAGTTTTTGAACTATAGGATCCCCGTTTTCTTAAAACATATGAAAAATACTGTACTTAACAGATATGTTCTTGTTTTCTAAAAATTTTCAAATATTTACAATGAAATGTGAAAGAAACAGGCATGACTGCAATGTTTAACAGTATTATGTTTTTACAAAGGATATGGCTACTGTAATTATAATTGTGTGCAAGTAGTTATGGTAAAAATTTACGTTTATAGCTCTTTCTGGAGTGTTCAACTTGAGGACTATCGTGTTTGATGCTCCAACAATAGTCAGCCATCATATGTACACTACTACTACTACTACTACAGCTAATCAGTGGAATTTTGCTTATCTGGAGGGTAAGCTGTGGAGAAAAAACCTGACGTGCTAGAAAAAAACTGACTGCAATTTTGGAATCAGCATGCCAATTTTAGTTTCAGCATAAGTCAGCATAAATCAGCATAAAAATCTAACTCAGCAGAATTTTTTTTTCAAATTGTTCCCCAGTGTAATTGAAGAATAACAGGTTCTACTGCTTTAAAATAGCACATCATAATAACAGTAATAAGAGTGAAATTTTGAGTAGAAACAATGTGAACATCCTTTTATAGCATCTTTGAGTTGTCCTATAAATCTATTTGGGAGGGATCAGATGTGTGCATTTAACATGGGTGTTGTACCTGTGGTCGGTGGATTACAGGTCTGCAGAATGACAGAGCTAAATGTGCAGGAAGGGCAGGGTGAGCCACGTTATTACTATAGCTTAGACTTAGTGACCGGTGGGCCCAGATCTGTGGTGAGGGAGTTACGTCAGAAAGCGAGTGATGTTTGTCCACCAACCACACCCACAAATGAGCCAGACACACATCACTGCACAATGTATTATAGGATGAAGCCAGGACCAGACAAAGAATATGAGAAAAAGTTCATGAAACATGATCATACAAACATGACTATACAACAAATCTACTGGAATGGGGATGGAACATGCGCAGCATCGTGTGTTCTCACGCGAGAGCGACAACAGATGTTTCGCATGCACACACCACCACACATTTCAGTCAAAAAGCCAAAACACAAATAAATGGAGAAATCTGGGATGGTTTGTGGCAAAATGCCAAGCTGCTACAGATTGGGTGACCCTCCCAGGAGGGGTGTCATACAGTGAGGCAGTAAGGGCTTATTCACAGAAACTGAGCTGGATAACACCCACGACTCCCACAGCACATTTAAAGTGACAGGAATTAGGAAATAAAGAACAAACATATCAGCTGTTAACTGAAGAACAAGAGAATGCACTAAAAGAGATACCAGTATGTGTGTGGTCTACAGGAAAAGCAGATGTGGGATTAATTAAAGGTGCACAATTTGTGAGTGTAACGCCAAAATCATCATTCAGGCCATGTCAGCGCCAATATCCCTTAAAACCCGAAGCTGAAGAGGGAATTGCTCCAATAATCGAGCAACATTTAAAATCTGGAGTTTTGATTCGGTGTGATGATTCGCCTTGCAACACTCCATTGTTTCCTGTTAAAAGGGCTACGGGAGGATGGTGAATGATACAAGATTTACAAGCAGTGAACAGTGCCGTAATGCCGCGGGCCCCAGTGGTGCCCAACCCCCACACTCTGTTAAATGATTTGAATCCAGAGAGCAAGTGGTTCAGTGTGGTAGACTTAGCGAATGCATTTTTCAGCATACCGGTACACCCAGATTCCAGATTTTGTTTTTGCTTTCACCTTTAAAGGTAAACAATACACCTACACACAACTACCACAAGGTTATTGTGAATCACCCACAATCTTTTCACAAAACAAGCTGCACAGAGCCTTATCACTCTCACACACACACACTACAGGAGATAGACCATAAAATCCTTTCAGACATGCAACATGCCTCACCCCCTACAGAGAAACAAAAATGGGTCAGAAATGGTGCTACATTATCTACTGACAAGATATACAGATGACCACAAAATAAACCTATCCTTCCTGTCAACCTGTATAAAGATGCTCTGACGCCATGTGTCAACAGGAGGGATGGTAAAGGTAATAGAACAAATATTTACACATTATGGATTTACAAATTACTCAAAAAAATTTTGTCAAAGATGCCTGACGTGCCTAAAAAATAATCCACAGGGAAACATTAGACCACGGTCAGGGAGATTTCCACGACCATCATATCCATTTCAACACTTATGCATGGATTTCATCGAGCTAAATTTATGTGAGGGAAAAAAATATTGCCTAGTAATGATTGATCCCTTTTCCAAATGGGTGGAATTATTTCCTTGTGCACATCCTGATGCTATGACAGTAGCAAAAGCCCTGCTAAAAGAAGTAACCCCACGATTTGGGATACCAGAAAAACTTTACAGTGATAATGGAACTCATTTTGTTAATCAGGTAATCCATCATTTGGGTCAAACATTGAACATACAATTAAAAAATCACTGCGCCTATCATCCACAGTGAGCAGGACTAGTGGAGAGACACAATGGAATATTGAAAGATAAATTAAAAACGGCTATGGCAGAAACAGGAAAGAATTGGCTATATTGCATTCCCCTAGTGGCATTGTACATGCGCATAACACCAACCAAGAATGGGCTGACGCCATTTGAGGTAGTGCATGGTAGACCTTATCATCTATCACCACTAGGGAAATTTCAAGAGACTGAAGAAATGACCTTGCCAGACTATATGCTTAAGGTTTTAACTGCAAAAGAAGTTGTTTCTGCTAATATTATCCCGCAGGAAGAAGTGGAACAACAGAACTCTGAAGTGAAACCAGGAGACTGGATGCTGATTAAAGCCATCAAAAGGAAACACTGGCATGCACCACAGTGGGAGGGACCATTCCAAGTGCTCCTGACAACTCCCACAGCAGTAAAAATCGCCGAAAGAGTCATGTGGATTCATCTCATTCACTGCAAACAGGTACCAGTAGACCTCGTTGACTCATAGGGTGAAGTCTGGGCTACAAGGGGAGCTGACACCAATAGTGGTAGCTGTCTCAAACCCAGTGAAGAAAACAACGGCCTTGTGAGTCGCTAGGAGGGAAAACTGATTTCTTGAACAGTGGGGAGACATCATGGATTCACCAGACGGACAGGACGGCCGATGAAGACCCCAGCGCGGACGACGCACACTGTGTGAGTTCTGGGGTGTTGTGGGGATATTGATAATGATGGGATTAGTGATATGTGTGATAATTGACTTGAATACGGATCATCATGTGGGCATTGTTCTAAGGGCAAACATTGATCATCACGACGAGACTGACAACATGTGGTATGTGACAGCAATGCAATTAGCCCGAAAGGTAACTAGTAACAGCTGTTATGTTTGCTCCATACTTCCACACGCTACTCCTACTGGCCCATTACTCCAACCTTGGCCAGTCCCTTTGAATGAGACTATATCTGTGTTCATAGCTGAAACTCTGAAGAAGAATCCACACGATTTTGGCAATGTCGCCAAGGGACAAACGTATTTTCCATGGATGACTTCATTGAGCAATCATACAATTCGAAACCCAAAAGGAAATTCTAACCTTACTAATGTTACGATTATAAACGGCCTAATGACAGCACGTAAGGGTGAATGGCAAGCTGTTGCATCCCTATGTGTGAAAAGACTCTGTAATGTGACGGGGGGAAAAACCTGGGGTATTATCCAAATTGTAACATTACTATTCCTTCAGCATGTGATACCTTAGGACAAAACTGCACCAACACCGTTTCCAGTCCTTACATCCTTCCACTGACTGATACCGATAATGTGGGCCTTTTGACATTACTTAGCCTTAATCTGATAGCGTTCGGCCTTAATGGCAGCCGATGGAATGTCACGACAAGGATGACCTCAGGGTTTGGCTATATATGTCCTATGGATATGGTGTGGGTTTGTGGGCAAAGAAGTTACCTGTATCTGCCATGGGGTTGGTGCGGTAGATGCCAGTTGGCTTATTTGATCCCCAATGTCAAAATCCTCACCGAACTGACTGACCAACCACACCGTCTACAAGGAATAAGGGACACTAGCCGACCACAACACATAGGTACCGGGCAAAGGATCGCAGGAGGACTGTTACCAAATGTTGGTGTAATTATGTTGTTCCGTGAACTAAACACAATGGCGGTAGATTTGGAGGATCTTACTGCATTGGTGGATGTGGGATTTAGTTCCCTGAGTAAGGAAACACAGGTAATGCGATTGATGACTTTGCAGAATCACATGGCCCTAGATCTGCTATTGGCTGAAAAAGGAGGAACTTGTCAAGTGATTGGTGAGCATTGCTGCACCTGGATTCCAGATGCATCCCAGAATCCAACCTCTGTACACCAACACTTAGAGGACCTGTTGACAACAATCAAGTTAAGAGATTCCACAGACGAAGGATGGGATATGTGGAGCTGGTTTACCTCAGGCCCATGGTACCACATGTTACTTAAAATAGCCACCACTGATTATATATATACTTATATACTTATCCTCTTTTGCTTGCTTACATCTTGCATCTTGCCATGTCTCCGGGGAATGATCAATAGAGCCATTGAATCAGAGGTTTCCCAATATGCATTGCTATCTCAAAATCCTAATGATTACAACGAAGAGGAAGATCCAGTTTTTCAACAAGACGAAACTATGGTGTAAATAATACATGCATGAGTGAACCTATTATGACTCTCATTATGAAAATCCTCGTGAAGAGTAATGAGACGATAAACTAGTAGAAAGTTTGGGGATGTACAGTGCATGTTTATAATGATATTATTCCTTTCTTTAAGATGTATTAACTATTATGTTTTTGTATTCTCCATGATAAAATCCTTCATGGATGTGGATGCCGACATGCTCTTCATTTCATGAGTCGTCGCCAAGGCAGCGGGATGATGTGTGGCTAGAATTACGGCCCTGGGGTTTTCTGTCACATGTGAAGGCATCCATCCGAAAGAGACAAAAAGAATCATAAACAGGAGGGAAATGGTGTAAAAATAAAGACTTTATTTTAGTTATGAATCCTTTTTGTATATTTTCACATGACCTTGCTGTATGAGCTGCTTTGTAAGTCTGTGGTACAACTTGTTCTTTGAGAACTGCTTAATTGTCTACTGGAATTCTTCCACTATGAGTACCCCCGCACATGCAACTGTAGATATGCTTATCTTATGGGAAACGGGAAGCAGCACCTGTGCTTGCTGCGAAGGTTGTTACAAAAAGACTCTGTGAAGCACAGATTTCTCAGTTCATGTTTAGACACTGTGTGCGATTGTAACCTTGTCTGCATGGACTCCTTGCGCAAGTAAAATAAGAGAAAACCAGCTGCTGTGAGTCTGTCGTTCCTAAGTTGAGAGTTTGAGAGGGAGGAACATATGATTCATCAACTGAGTTTATGAACATATGATTCTTCCAATGATTAAAGTACATATAATTCTTCCAACATGTGGTATAAGCTAGGTGTTTGTGTCACAGTGTTAATGGTCATCACTTACATCAGTTGCGTCAGTGACAATTAGGCCATGTGTGCCCCAATCTACCCTTAATCTTTAACCTATGTTGAGGATTTGTCGGGAGCTATAAGCAAGAATACACAAATGTATCCATCAGGAAAATCTTTTACTAGCCAACAACCTCCCTTATAGGGTTTCAGTTACTGATTGGATGCTACAGGTGATCAGACAGATCTGATACCAGCTTTTAACGTACTTTTTTACTATCAAATTAAAATTGTGTTAATTGTGTGTTGTAGAGCTAAAAAACAGGAATCTGTGTGATGTCCCATTTTGCTGGCAAATCTAACAAATGGACAAATAAACCTGGGTGTGAATAAAATTCCTAGGAGGAATGGGAAAATCTAGGAGGGTGTTACTTAATTCTCAAATTAATGTAGCCAGTTAATATTCTAAAAACTAAGGGATTCTGTTAAATTTTGCATTGTGGGTACAATCAGTACTTGTACACTAAAACATCCTGCAGGCTCATGTGAATATGGACAGTCAAACATATTTCCTGTAATCTGGCAAAAGAAAAATGCAGAAAGGAAGATGTTAGAAAATGTATATACCTTCCTTTGATTTAAGAAGCGTATGCACTCTTGGGTGGTCTAAGAAATTCCTAGTGTTTAAATTAATCCCTAAAAAGTTTCCGTGATTATTCGCAGTTAATCCTTTTTACATTCTTATGATACGCTCTATAATTGTGTTTGTTAATCAAGGACTGACAGTACAGGCGTCAACGGATGGGGTCCCGAAGACGAAACAGAAGAATTCCTTCACCAAGGCCGAGATAGCGGAATTCCTATGTCACCAGAGATGCAGAAACTTTATGGTTAGACTAAGCAGGCAGAGACACTAAATTGTAACAATAAAGATAGGATGACATCTGATACATGATGCATGTGTATCTGACATGTGATGCTTGTATAACTGAAGTGTATAAAGGCTGTGTGAGGGAGTTCCTGATTCAGGGTAAAAAAAAAAAAATTAAGTGTGACTGCCCTATTCCTTTTTGTCCTGTAGGGGGCAAAATTACGCCTAGTAGTAAAAAAACAACAACAACACAGAGACAGAGGCGGAAGAAGAAGACGAAGAAGAGGGGGAGCAAGGCGAAAAAGAAGAGGAATAAGATTATTCCTTGTTTTGTTACACTCAACACCATAGGTAATAGCTCTGTTAAACAGCCAATGTTAGCTCTTTGATGATAGCTACAGCTTGTTTTTGTCGTTCCCTCGTGTGACCTTTTCTGAACACATCAGACCCCTGCATGTGTTTGGTATGTTTGTGTTTAGCAGCAAATGCTCGCACCAATGCTACAAGCAACATGAACGCTATTATATATCATTTTGATACCTCTAGAAGCTGATTTAACGAGAAGCAAATCTAGAAGGAAGAATCAGGAAGTATAATGACTCGCCATGGGAAGAACTGTACCGCCGGAGCAGTTTATACATACCACGAGAAGAAGAAAGATACAGGTGAGAATCATGTCAAGCTATAAAAGTATTCACAAACCCAGTCCCATTAAAGCCAGTGAATTTACTCTTCAGCTTAGTACCGGCATTGCATAAACAAGGGGGAAACATCGGACGGAGCCAAAGAGGGTCAGTTTTGTATAAATTGTGTGGAGGAATGATTTCAGTTGTACCCGTTCTGTGTTACGTTGTGTATTGTAGTCATATGGGTTGATGTTATTGGTAATGTGTCGGATCTCAACTTCGTTTTGCCAAGTAATGTTCTGCAACTTGGTGTCTTTTAATCAAAACGACGACAAAAGACGCAGTCTGATGATGTCATGACGTGCAGTCAGCTTGTTCCAGTTAGTTCCTTCAGCGTTCATGTGATAGATTTTTATCAGTGTGCCCCTCCTTTAAAAACTGAATTTGTACTTGTTATAAAGCAGTGTCACGTTCAAAAGCGGTGTTTCTCTGACTCTTTCGATTGGACACGTGGCGTCTGCCAGGCAAGCTGCTGCTACTATTTCCTCATCTCTGATAACTTAATATCCATACATTCAGGAGATTTTACCCATAGCCGAATCGTATTCAGAAAAATCCTCCAGGAAAACAAATAAACAGACCTAGAGATTAAATCAGAAAAAAAATAAACGGAATAAAACGTTTCATGTTAAAGGTAGGTGTTCATCCAATGCTGTTTGGCACACACAGGACATGATAGATAGATGCATAGATGGAAGGATAGGTAGACTTAAACTTACTTAGTACATTTCTGAATACCTGTTTCTTTGGGTTGATGAGCCTGGTTGCTCATGGTAGGATCACAAGCCACACCCTAATTACCAAGATAAAATTATGCATTCATTGTTTTTGACAACCCTAATGAACATATAACTTTTGTGTCAAGATTGGAAAACATTTCATATGTAGCCTTTCAATATACAATGTAAGCATTATGTGTGTGTGTCTGCTCAGCTGCGTCTGGTTACGGGACACAGAGTATTCGTCTGGGCAAAGATGCCATCAAAGACTTTGACTGTTGCTGCCTGTCCCTGCAGCCCTGTCAGGATCCTGTGGTGACGTATGTATCTGTCTCTAACAAATATATTGACATTCTGAATAACATTAACAGGTAACCACAACAATGCATGTCTTATTTCTGTTACTGTCCACAGTCCAGATGGATACTTGTATGAAAAACAGGCAATTCTCGAATACATTCTGCACCAGAAGACAGAAATTGCCAAAAAAATGAAGGTTAGTCCTGCACATACTAACATCAACACAAGCATCTTCATGTTTTTTTTCTGAAGACCTCAGCTAACAGTAAAGAAAGACCAGAAAAACTGCAAAATATCTTCCTCACAACTGCAACATTGTCTGACAAAGTTAACATTAATGGTAAGCTGTGTGTGATTGACGGTTGATTATGGGACTGGTGTTAGACTTTCTGCTTTCACACTGCTGACTGTGACTGTACAGCAACTCTCAGAGCCAAATGTTTAGTAACTGTACCAAGTAGTTGCCTGTTACATCTTTACTAAAGCATCAGACTTAGTCATCAGAAAGTCACAGATGGTACATGTCAACAAGGACAACCCTCACTGGGCAGCTTAGTTTATGAGCTTCAGTTTTAGGCTAAAAAGAATTAGTCAGCCATAGTTGTCTTCTACCAATGAGTCTGTGTTGTTTAGTTTGTATTAGTAACTATTAACATATCAACAGAACAAGTTTTGAAACCCATCTTAATGGTTGACATATAAACATATTTTGTTTTGTGTCATAGTTTTGCTTCTTTTACATGTTGAATATATAATTGAAAAGATAGAAATTCTCTGTGTACCCAGCTGTGTTTTCTCCTTTCAATTCTTTAGGCATATGAGAGGCAGAAGCAAGCGCAGAAGAGCACCAGCCAACTTGAGTCCAAATCAGAGGAAAGAGAGAGGGTGGAGAGGTTTAAAACCAGGGAGAACAGCATTGTGTCCAAACCCATCAACCCATTCACATCTGGTACGTGTCTTTTCTGCAGTATGTTACTGCAAGCCCTCTGTCTCACTGAACTGAGACTATGTACGCACTCAGAAGACCAATTCTGCAATGTGCATCACAGTCAACATATGTGTAGGCCGAACATAGTGTGGGTTCTCCACTGACACATACAGCAACATCAAAAAGACAAAACTTAGGTCAAAATTCCCAGCAGGTGTAAAACACAGCCAGCAGCAGGTAGAGACATTACTGGCCAGGAGAGGGCAGCACATACATTCATATAGTATATATATAAAATTTTATATTTTCCCTCAAATATTCTTACAGCATTAGTTTGATGAGCAGGTATAGTAGCGGCAAATGAAAGGGGGATTCTGACCATATTTGGTCAGATACTGAATTATTGACATTAATCTTGGGTGTGTACCTTGAAACTGCTGTTTGTAGAGATCCTCTGTGCTGTCCGTTTGTGTGTGATGCATCCACATGTAAGAATGTATAGCATCTTTGCTGTTACATCGCTATCTGAAGCATTGTACATCAATTGCATTGTCTGAACAGTCTCTAAACTGTCTAAGACTGCATGTTTCTCACTGAAAATGATTACTTACACAGTGGGGGAAATAATTATTTGATCCCCTACTGATTTTGTAAGTTTACATGGCATGAACAGTCCATAAAATTTATGGTAGGTTTATTTCAACAGAGAGAGACAGAATATCAACAAAAAATCCAGAAAAAAACATAAAATAAAGGTAATAAATGAATTTGTATTTGATTGAGTGAAATAAGTATTTGATCCTCAAGCAAAATGCAAGCTTAGTACTTGGTGGAGAAACCCTTGTTGGCGAGCACAGAGGTCAGGCGTTTGTTGTAGTTGGTGACGAGGTTTGCACACATCTCAGGAGGGATTTTGGTCCACTCCTCTTGTCGCTCAGTCGCTTGGCAACGCGAGGTTTCAGCTCCCTTCTATGGGATTAAGGTCTGGAGAATGACTGGGCTACTCCAAGACCTTAATGTGCTTCTTGAGCCACTCCTTTGTTGCCTTGGCCGTATGTTTTGGGTCATTGTCATGCTGGAAGACCCATCAACGACCCATCTTTAGTGTTCTGACTGAGGCCAGGAGGTTCTCATCCAAGATTCTACGGTACATGGCCCCATTCATCGGCCCCTCAATGCGGTGAAGTCTTTCTGTACTGTTAGCAGAGAAAGAGCCCCAAAGCAGAATGTTTCCACCTCCATGTTTGACAGTGGGGATGGTGTTCTTGGGGTCATATTCAGCATTTCTCTTCCTCCAAACACGGCGAGTCGAGTTGATGCCAAAGAGCTCACCTTTGGTCTCATCTGACCACATCACATTCTCCCAAGCCTTCTCTGAATCATTCAGGTGTTCACTGGCAAACTTTAGACGGGTCTTTACATGTGCCTTCTCGAGCAGGGGGACCTTGCGGGCACTGCAGGATCTCAATCCATTATGGCCCCAGCTCCCTTGAGATCATTAACTTGCTCCCCCTGTGTAATTCTGGGCTGATCCCTCACCTTTCTCAAAATCACCCTTACTCCACGAGGTGAGATCTTGCATGGAGCTCCAGAGCGAGGCTGTTATCTTATATTTCTTCCATTTTCGAATTATCGCTCCAACAGTGGTCTCTTTCTCTCCCAGCTTCTTGCTGATGGTCTTGTAGCCCATTCCAGCCTTGTGCAGGTCTACAATCTTGTACCTGACGTCGTTGGACAGCTCTTTGGTCTTGCCTATGGTGGTGGAGAGGTTTGAATGGAAGAGCCTGATTCTGTGACAGGTGTCCTTTTATACACTATAACGAGTTGAGAGTAGGAGTACTTTTCTAAAGGGACAAGACTAATTTGTGTGCTTCATGGGCACATAACTGGTCTGTGGGGGTCAGAATTCTTGCTGGGTGGTAGGGGATCAAATACTTATTTCACTCACTCAAATACAAATTAATTTAGTACCTTTCTTTTTTTTCTGGATTTTTTTGTTGATATTCTGTCTCTCTCTGTTAAAATAAACCTACCATAAATTGTATGGACTGTTCATGTGTTTGTAAGGGGGCAAACTTACAAAATCAGTAGGGGATCAAATAATTATTCCCCCCACTATACATGTCAATACAGTGATTACTTTCATTTTGATAAAAAAAATACAGTGAATACCCTTTTTTATCAGTTTTGTTTAAAGTATTCGCTGCATAAATCTGCACAGCATTGGGTCTTAACCCCAACTTGATTGACTAAGACACACAATATCAAGGTGATAATTGTCCTTACCACAGTGTACAAAAAAAGGCAGCGTTTCCCAACACTGCCCTGTTCCACATTGTGAGTAAACCTCTGTGCCTGGGAAGCTGTTGTGATGCAGGTCCTACTGTTATCAAAGTCCCTTTAAAATGATTCTAGACTGCAAGTGAATGGGATCAGCTAATGTAAGAATGGTCTTGCCTAAAAGGGAGAAAGCTCTAACTCGGGACTAACTCCAAAACTTGTGAGCAAAAATACAGATTTGGAAGAAGGTAGGAGCTGGAGGGAAGTGGGAGTGGCAGATAACATCCTTGAACATCCGTTTTTCCCCTTTAGGACAGAACAAAGGCAACGAGAAGGGCAGGACAGAGAGCAGCTCAGCAGAATCCTCCTCTGGTTCAGCTCCATCTTCTAGCCAGAGCCTGCCCAGTTTCTGGATCCCCTCTCTGACCCCAGAGGCCAAGCCCACCCAGCTCAAGAAACCAGTAAGTGACTGTGCCCACTATGTCAGGTCAGGGCAGCAGTTGCTGATTCGTAGTAAGAAAATTACACTTATTTCAATGTTTACAAAGGGGGTTGCATTCATTCTTTTTTTCTTTTTTAACTCATTCTTATGCCTTGTGAGCAGGTGATATCATTTTTCAGAAAGTTTCGTGCTAGTCTTACTAAGTGCTATGAAAATGTCCTCAGTCTGCTCCTGTCATAAGCACAAATCAGTCCTGATTTAAATTTGGCCACAATCCCCCTAAAAGTAGTCACCCTGTGCAGCGAGACACCACCCCCGGTATGTGGAAGATAAATGGTAAATGTTAAATTGACTATATATCACCTTTTTCCAACCACTCAAAGTGCGTTACACTACATGCAGCATTCACCCATTGCTGTTGCGCATTTGCAAAGTGGTCACGTAATGTCATGTGACTCTTACTAAAAAATACTTTGTTGGCACCTTATATGTCTGAATAACCACACTAATCACCTTTACATAAAAGCCACAATGGCAATCTTATTCCGCATTCAGTTCACTCATACAACAGTGAATTAAATGCTGTCATGTTAACATGCAGTGACCAGCAGCACAAGGAGAAACATGCAGAGAGGGAGAGTTTATTATCTAAAATAAAATCAGTGTCTCACAGTTCTCTGTTAATGTGTTGTCAAATCTGAAATAAGAAACATTAACATAAATCTTAGCCCTGAATGAAAAAAGGTCATCACTTTAACAAATGGATTATGGTGTAATGTATTTTGGATGTATGACAAGGGCTTTTGTCTTCACTTTCATCTGTTCAAAGTTTTGATTCAATGTAAGATAGATCTGTTACTACTTGATAGATTACCAGGAAAAAAAACTCCCACAAGCCCTAGAGTCTCCTGTTAATACAGCATTAAGGAGAGCATACAGTACACCATACAGTAACACAAGTGACAAGTCTTGACCTCTTAAGAATCCATCACTGGTGACATTCCTGTAATCTGTTCAATCTCAATGTCTGTCTCCATTTTGATTTTATATCAAAACACTGGCAAGGTTGGGCCTCACACAAAAACTCTCACAAAAGCTTTTTTTTTTTTTTTTTAAACCAAGTCTAATATGCCTTACAGCCTCTAATAGGCCTATTGATTTGAATCACACACTGATTGTGTGATTGGACTTGTTGCCAGGTTTACCTGTTGGCTTTGAATGTTTATGTCATGATATTCTCTGTCTGTTTATTTTGTGTATCTCTTTTAATATTGACACTATTTTATAGGCATGAGGCAAGTCAACCCAGGATCCAAAGAGCAGTCACAGATTTCACTTATCACTCCACTTTTCTCTCTTTCCTTTGTATCCATCAGAGCAAGGCTGTGCTGTGTCCCATGTCAGGACGACCAATTAAGATGAATGAGCTTATCACTGTCCGCTTCACCCCACTGGACCCTAGCTTGGACCGAGTAGCCTTGCTAACCCGCCAGGCCAGTTTACTTAACACCATGTTTCATAAATTTCAGTGCCACTAACGTTTTAAACAACTTTAACGTATAATATACCTAAAACACAGTAGTGTACATTACAATGAAATTCATCTCATTCTCTCTATTTCTCTCCCTCTCTCATCCTCTACGCTGTTGGTATTATACTGTTAACTCTCTCCAGGATAGGTATGTTTGTGCAGTAACCAGAGACATCCTGGGGAACAGTGTTCCCTGCGCTGTTCTGCGACCCTCGTGAGTGCCAACGTATACCTTTGCTCTGGCTTACACAAATTCTCTGTCAGGACTCTGAGAGAATAACTGACACTTTTCTTTATTCTGTTGTTCAGGGGTGCAGTGGTAACTCAAGAGTGTGTCGAAAAGTTGATAAAGAAGGACATGATTGAGCCTGTGACTGGAGAAAAACTGTCTGACAAAGATATCATTCCATTGCAGAGGGTATGTCTGTACTTCTATGGAGAGAAAAGGGGAAACCGATTCTCACAAGAATTATAATATTCTATCATTTTAAATTATTTCATGATTTCAAAAACATTTCTACCCATGGTTTTTACCCATGTGCTCTGATAGGGTGGAACTGGCTATGCTGCCTCCGGGGTTGAGCTCCACGCCAAAGAGGCTCGTCCAGTGATGCAAGTATGAGATGATGTAGGACTGCACTGTGTTGTGACAATGACCTTCACTCCTCACAGTGTGTCGACATATTTTGATGACCTTTTGTTGTTTTCAATATTTTTGTAGTTCCTGTAGGTAATTGGCAATAGCACATATATATTATTTTTTCTTCTCCCCTTCTGCATCACATTATGAAAGAATGTAGATGTCACTTCAATTAAACATTTGCAAACCAATGGCTGGCTGTTATTATTATTATAGATTATGTAAAGTTGCAGATATAAAATGTATTATTCACATGTATTCTTGTGTCTTCTTCTTCAGGTTTGCAGTACCTCTTTTGATTCTAAGCTGCTCGTTGCCCAGTTTATAGTTGATTTATTTTTCTACTTGGGAGAATGTCCACACGAGACATATTTGTACATATGAAAAAACATGATTCCTTCAGTGCTGTGGAACCTTTTCATAGTTCATCATGGCCATCCACACTCATACCTCCATAATCAGTGATGGTGCTGGTCTTGATGAATTCCATCTTGTCAAGCAGCTCAGACAGTGTGAGACGGCCGTCCTAACATGCAGAGGACAGGAATACAGTTTTTATATAAGTCGATGGTGGCTCTACCTATCACTGAGAAGCACAATTTACCAAGCTTTGGATCGTTGACCTCTTAGCCCCTTTTACAGTCTCTACCATCTGGCTTTTGTCTTCAGTGTCTAAAAGGTATAAGTGGTTTTCAAATGATTCTAAATTAGTCACGGGTGATTATCGGCTATTTTTCCGATCAGCAGGGATGTGAACACAACATCCGGGTGAACATCCGTTAAATTGCTATAATACATAAGGACGTCGAACGAACAGCTGATTAACTGGACATAACTGCTGTTTACGCTCTAGGAACAAGGGGTGATTTTGTGCTGCGTATTACTCACAATGTAACACTCATAATACAGCGATACTGGCATATTACTTTATACTGTAACTCTCCAGAAACGCGGATTTAAACGTGTTAGGAAAAAAACTTGCATATATGCTGTTGGTGTAAAAATTATATAACTAAAGACGATCTGAAAACAAGAGGCAATTCGGCAGCCAAGTGCAAGACTTCTACTTGGGACATTCTTCGGTGTGGGGTTCCAGAAAAACTTCACCGAGAACGCGCGGAGGGAGGAAGCAAGGAAATTGACATCACCTATCCTGACTGGACGCTGCAGTTGATCGGACTATTATAGTGCATCACGAAAGGTCCGGTGTTTCCTAATTGGAAAAAAACCCCTAAAATCTCCATAAATTGTAGGTCTAAACAACAAACGGAATATAATCTTCTTTATTTTATTTAAATATAAACACATTTTCATTTGCAGCATCGTCTTTATCTGATATTCCTTATAAAAACCTTTGTTTGTGGACACAATAAAAATCCGAGAAGACCGTGGCAACCAAAGCCAGAGAGTCTGGCAGCACTAAACATTATGCAATCATTCCTGGACGCCAGCTTTCATTTCACTTAATTGCAACTTTTGTGTAACATTAGCCTTATATTAGTAAGACACAAGTTAAAAAGACACAAATCATATTCTGGCTTATTCAATAAAGAGTTCACATTAAGAATGTCAATAAATGTAGATGCAAAAAAATGAATCAATAATATAAAGACAATGTGCTGCTGAAAACAGTGCTACTCTGCCAATGTTTGCTGAAAACGTTTATCATTATACATCAAACGTGTCTACGCCCGTTAAAGCCGACTGATGGCTGATCCAGCTGTGATCAGCTGCCGTCGGCACGAGACACAGACGTCGCTGCGTGAGACAAAGGGGAAAGGGCGTCCAAGGGGGCGTGTCGGCTAGTAAAAGACTTCCGCAAAGGATGCGCGCATCCTCTATTATATCTCCCTAGAGATCCCTCCTCGCTCCTGGGGCGTCCCTAAATATGACGTACTACATAGACGCGGACGTCGATGAAGCTGAGACACGCTTGGTCACAACTATATTAAGTAAAAATTATAATAAATAGCTATAGTTGGGCATTGAATTTGTTTTTTTCCTGGTTATGTAAATGTCATGTATTTAAAAAGAATACAACTGCATGGATTTATTCATTTGGGAAGATCATATCAGTGTCATTCCCCCAATGATTTTACAGTCTAGCCCTACCACAAGAGGAAGTTTAACACCAAGTTTAACAAGTTTGATAGCTGACTTAATACCAACTCTTTCAGACATTTAAGGCACCTCCAACACCTATACAAGTAGAGAGTTGTGCTTGTGTTGATAGTATTTTTCACATTACGATCATGTAATACATGAGTGGTTGGAGTAAATAAAAACTAGTAGAAAAAACAAAACTTTATTAAACAGTAAAATCCCAAAAAGTCAGCCACACAGCTCTTCAGTCTCATTTAAAAAAGAAATGGATATGTAAACAAAACATAGGGAGAACTCTGTCTGTATTTCTGCATTGCATTATTTGTGCTATCTGTATTCACATACACAGTATGTGAGTGCATGGTGACTTTGAACAGATTAGTATGGATGTGGATGTCATTGTGTGCATGCTGCATGTCCATGGTCCACAACAGCCAGAACCTTACTTCACTGACTTTACTGAGTTCCTTTTAACATCAAAACAATGTAAGCAAATTCTCCATACTAGTGAAATATTAACTCGAATATGCTTCTCACAGCTCATCAAAGTTCATCATGTCTCTTTGTTAAATCTTCCCCATAATTGGTCGCCTGGCTGCCAACAAACATGTTCCAGTTGGCCAGAATCTCCTTCTTGGTTATTTTCCCGTCCTGTTGATCACCAGATTCCATCCAACATTGGTTTATTGGTTTATGATTGAAAGAAAGTTGATTTGGGGAGACACAGTGTTGAAGAAGGTGGGTAAGAGAAAGCAAGACAGAAAGAAACTTGTTAATAATTATCCCATAATTTGCAAAATTATTTCACCACATCAATGAATATAATCAATAGCACAGAAAAGTGATGGACTGTCTGTCCACATCAGTACACTTTTGATCTCACTACCTATCTGTACCTGTCTTACACCCTTACGGAATCACAGCTTTTTTTTAAAGGTAAAAACAGTAAAGAACAATGTCAATGTAAACATTGATCGAACTTGAATCTGATCTTCCAACAAACCAAAACATTTTAAAAAACGTGAACTTCTAAGAATATTTAAAATGAAAAGAACTTTGAGACCCTGATTGCATAACTCTATACAGTCTTTAACAAGTGAGGCTCTATCTGTGTTCAAAGTTAATCAAAAGCCAATCACATTTAAAAATGCTATGCACCTGCACTCAATGAAAAAAGATTCTGATTTGAATCAGTTTAAGGTCTCATTGTTTGGGGTTTCATCCCACTGGCTGAGACATGAAAAGACCCACTCAAGAGAAAGATTTTAAAAAAAGAAAAGGTAAGGGTCTGGACTACCACAGATCACTGTTCCAAACCATTATCAATAAGTGGAGAAAATGTGGCACAGAGACACTGCAAAGGTCAGGAAAACCCTGCAGAGCTGATGACAGAACAGTGGAAAAACATATTTGGGAGGTTTCCAGGAGGCCAACAGTTATACTGAATGAACCAAAGGAATCTCTGGCAGCTACTGGTCAAGCCTTGGGATGACAATCATCTCACATGTCCAGACTGTGGGGAAGGCTGTGGGGCTTTGGGGCTGCCTCATTAAACTACTAATAAATCATCTCTCTGACACACTGACACCAAAAAACAGAAGATAAGCTTAAAAGAGATGTAGTGATGCTGTTTGTAATTTTTAGGGCTTCTTGACTCTTTAAGTCATTAAACTTATCTTGCACACACACAGCAAGCGTTTTAGTTTTTTTAGTTAACACTAACCGCATGGTACCACAATGGATTTCATGAAAAATCTCACAATTATCAAATCATTGGGACTACATTGCAACATGTATCGCAATGTATATATGTATATTAAAGAGTGGTTCAGCTTCAGTGCTGTGTCGAAGACATCACATACATGGCAGAGAATTTGGTCAGTAGCAGGTTTACCTTGTCAGTGTCTGTCTCATGGATCAAATGTCTGGCTTCATTGTCAGCATGGTCAACCTCTCCCGGCAGAATCCAGTGGGCCACCTCACCGCCATCCAGAAAGCCATCCTGGTTAGCACGCAACTGCATTACTGACTGATTGCACTAACTGCATTTCAGTTAGTACCACACCTGGCACCTTTTCTTCACTCCAAGATTCTGTCAGCTCTGACAGTTGAAATATGTTTGCATTTCTGGTTAAATTTGTCAACATCAGTCTCCAGCCATGTACACAATGTTGGCAATGGTTTCATCCTGCATGTGTGCGTACTGAGTACTCGTTTAGGCTAATATACTGGTTGTATTGTAAACATGCTGTATTGTGTAAACATGTTGACAGGTGTTAGGGCTGGTGTGATCCCATCACAAGATGGTCTATAGTTTGTTATTGAGTTTCTTTCCTCCTGATGAATACAGATCAGTGTATATTCACTGTCTGTGCACTGGGACAAGCATCATCTAAAAAAACAGGGCATTGTAGATTCATCAGAATGAACATATTGGATTTCACACTGAATGAGCTTTACCTTGTTGACATCCCTGAAATCCGAGAAATGTTTCCTCTCTGTCTGGACCCAGTCAGGCTCACTCTCTCCATTTTCTGGTGAATACATGTCACCTGTAGAGCAGCAGCAATACACACACACGTTAAGGACAAATCACCTCCAGGTTAGAAGTTGGGAAGTCAAAGATAAAAATGGGATTCACTTACCAATGTATTCATCTAAGTTGATCTTGCCATCCCCGTTCTTATCAATGTCTTCCACCGTTTCCTAAAAAAACCAAAAAATTCGAAGTTATGGCATTAGTTTACTTTGTACTTTAAAATATTAAATGTCAACTGCTGTTTGTGTTTTATCTGACAACGTGGTTGTCATAAAATGACATCTGCGGCTCAGCAGCAATGTAATGAATGCTCAGCAATATAAGTTGTGAACCGATTGCATGTTTGTTCCACTGTCAACCAAAACAGAAAACTACTTGCCAACAACTTATACTGAGATAGCGAAGATGGCTACCTCTCATTCTACTGCCTGTGCAGCACCAGGGAACATTAAGATTTATCTAGTTTAGCTTGATAGCATGCTGAAATATACTAATTATAATTACTAATTAAGTACATCTAAGGCTGATTACCCATCATTAGATTTACATGCATTTGGTCTAGACCATGAACCAAATTGAAATATATTATATAAGATTATATATAAAATATATTATATAATAATTCATCATCTGAGTAACATGAATAAAAATTTGATGCCAATGCATCTAGTAGATGTGATTCAAAAAACTACTGCTTAGAGAGCAGATTCTACCTGGACTACCACATCTTTCATGTGATCAAACTCCTCAGGGTGAAGGAAGGCAGTGAACTCCTCCCGCGTGGCTATACCATCTCTATCTCTATCAGCTGTCTTGAAGCGCCTTTCATCCCGGGTGAGCATGGACTTATAGGTGGCCTTGTCTTCAACATCATCAAACTCCTCATCTGGAAAAAAAAAAAGACTCCACTTTCAGCAATACAGGTATTCTTGTGTCCCTATGTAAACAGTGTGTGCTAAAGTATGTGCACTGGGAATTTCAGATTTCAGCCAATATTGACTGGTATAAGTGATAAAAGTTTACAGAAGGGGAAAATGATGTACTATGTACTAGCATAAAGTAGATTATATCAGCAGCGGCTGGTGTGGCAGACCACTCTTGATATTCTGCATTTATGATGCTAACTGAGTGGATCAGAGCTCATTTTGTCTGCTCAGTAATGAGCGCAGCTTTTAAAATGTGGCTGGATACAGTAGGAGATGCTTCCTTTGGCAGCTCATAGATAGAGATATCGAAGCCACTGGTTGTGATGGCTGATACAACTGCAGCACTAAAAGTCAGCAACCAAATCCAAAAAGAAGAGCTTGAAAAGAAAAGAAAAAAATAGCATAGGAATAACAAGAAAGAAAAAAGTGAAAAAAGAAGGAAAAGGGAGAATGGAGGACCATTTTCCATTAAGAATTACCCAGATAGTAACCGTAGGTGGTGTTTTTGTACTCTTCCCAGCCTATCTTGCCGTCTCTGTTCTTGTCATAGTCGTTCCAGTGTTTGTTCACATTCTCCTCAATGTACCTCCTCTGTCTGTGTTTAATCCAATAGTGCAGCTCTGCATGGCTAACGTAGCCATCCTTGTCAGTGTCAATGCGGTCAACAATCTTCCTGTGAGGAAAGATGGGCTTGGTGTTATGGATAAAGTTGACTGAAAACATCTGATTCTTCTATGCTTTTGGAACTAGAAACTAAAATTCTGAGGCTAACTACCCAATATTAGCAATATCTAATATTCATCTTTATGACTGTTGCTAAAGCAGCTACAGGCAGTGTACAAAACCTACGCTAATTTTTCTTTGCTTTCCTCAGGGGTCAGCTGGTCAAAGGTCTTGGCCTCCTCCTTTCCCAGGAAGGCCTCGTGGTCATACTGGAAGCCGTGAGCATCATCATGAACGTGATCACTGAGATCAGCATGGTGATGGATGCGCTTCTCCTGAGCGGGTACAGCAAAGGCAACGATAGCCAGAGCACAGAGGGATGCTAGTGACCTCAGCAGCATCATAGCTATATACAATAATAATGGCATAAAGAAGGAAAAATGAGAAAACAGAGGTGAACTTGTTGGGATGGCACAGATGCATACATGCAGAGACATAAACTATAATCTACTCTGTACAGAAAAACTTACAACTTAGGGTAGAATAGAATGGATATTTTTATTCACCAATTACAAAAACTTAAATGTTTAAACCAAATACGGCAGAGCTGGCACCTCAGTTTGACTTTTGGTTTGGCTCCCCCTGAAAACAGGCCACTCTGACCCAGATTCATCTGGGGTTTACTTACACCTTTGCCATCCATGCAAACTATTCAAACCAACAGCACATATTACCATGCTCTTACTGAGAGTTCAGTCTAAAGCTGGTCGGTCGGCTGAGTATATTAAAATAATTTGTGCATTTATTTATAGAGATTTGATCAATTCAGTTATAGGGACAGCAGTCAGAACTTTCATAGTATCATCATAGTAATAAGCTGAGCTAAATTCCACATAAACAGTACCGTTACTACAGTTATATGAACGAACCAGTAGTGTTTTATTGCTCCCTAGCCCTAGCATCTGCAGTGTAGATAAATCTCATCATTAAACACACTTTGAGACTTTTTCCAACATGCTGCTGGAAGTTCATCAACTGAGTTTAGTGGCTAAGCTACAAAAAGTTGAAAAAATGCTCAAAATGCAGTGTATTTCAACATAACGCTAAAGAGGCAAATAAAAAACCTCACCAGTTCCTTGGCAGCTTATCTCGACACCTCCTCTGATAGTTTGTAAGGAGCAGATCAGTCCGCGTTGGCACTCTGTACCTTTTAATATCATTTTCTGGGAGGCGGGCCTTATTTTTTAGTTGCCCAATCACCAACGTCTTAGAGGAAATTCTAACCAATCAAAATAGGACGCAGATATTCATTACCACATGATCAATTCTAATTGGTTGTTAACCGCCACGTTGTCACGCAAAAACCTCACCGCCGTATACCTAGAACAATTAAGACGTGGTCACATTAAGACAGGTAGATAGTGTTTGAGATGATCTAAACGAAGTTACAGAGGGAAGATGATACAGCAGCCTAACGCACATCTTTTGTGTGTACTGGCAAATCCATTACATTTTAATTGTATTTCATGGATAATCTGTCAGTACGTATGACGTCACGACATAGCGGCGACAGCAGATACGTCCCGCCCTGCATGTAAAGTCTTCTGGTTGATACTACATAAGGCAATTTCTGAAGAAATTGTGGGTGTGAATGCTATATGTTGAAAAGCTGACACTAATTTGAACTGTTGGCTTTAAAAGTTAAAAAAAAATATGAAAAAATGTATGAAAGATGTGGAATATGTTATAGTTTGTTAAAAACAGACGCTAAACTAAATTGCTGGTATTATACTCTGTATGGAGAAGTGGTTGAAAGAGAACTGGAGTATCTATGTAGTATGACTCGAATGCACAAGTTGAATAAGTCTCATTATATATGACAGATGAGAAGCATACGGTCTGGAATGGATGCCAACGTTCCTTGAGTTCATACTGGCCTCAGAGACCCTATGGTCCTTTACTAACTGAATTTTTGTAACTTGTTTTTGTTTTGTAATGAGAATTTTTGTAAAGTAATGATGGAGAAAAATCAATCCTCATACTATGCAAAATGCACCTCATGGTATTGTCAAAGTTAATATAAGGGTTCAGCAGCTTAGCTCGGGAGGACCCCTAGTGACCGTTGAGGGTTAAGGCGCCTACCGCAAACTGCAGCGTCATGCAATACCCCCCAAAAATACTACTTTAAAAGCATTATATTGCTACAGTAAAACCTGGGGTTCAGTTGCATAATAATGGAATACGTGTGATATTTAAGGGTGTTGAAAATCTGACGCTAAACTTAATTGCTGGCTTCGATGTGTACGATTTGTAGAATGAAGTATGTCTTAAATGGAAACGTGGAGGGCTTTAGATCTAAAAGTATAAGTAGATATGACCTAAAAACTACCAAGCCCAATGCCTCCGTCATTGCCACATAATGAACAGATGCTCTGTCTTCCGTGTGTGGTTCTGAAATCGTATGAAAAAAATGAGTAAAACATGCTGTATGTAGCTAGGTTTCAAAGACATACATTAAATAATCTGGGTAACAGTTGGCATTTGAGAGACGCAAACCTGACATAATTTTAAATGCACTCATACTGCCATCTACTGGTAGAACGGGTAAACATAAGCTTGGCCTACTGTCACCTCCTTCACTCAAGGACAAAAATCAAATTTAACGTCGTGCTTACAGTAACGACGCCATGAATACTCAGATTAAAATACTTCACCAACTGCTTCCGGTTGAAAACCAAAACCAAAATACACCACGTAACTTTTTAATTTTGGGATTACATTGAAATAATAATACAACTTCCGTCTTTGGTTTCAAAAGAAATAACTAATTGTACGTAGGCACTATTCATTCTTAAATCCAAAGGGAAACATGGTAGAAGGCGGTGGGTGGGGGCGTTTTTTATAGTGCTTGACACCAAAACGGACACCAATTTTTGGTTTTGAAAAAACACATTTGCGAATCATTTGTTTTAATTGCATCTGAATTACGGTTTATACAAAAATGCCCGGACCGCACATGTACCCCGGACCGTTCTCGAATTTTCAATACCTGGCGGAATGGAAGACGTACACTTTTGCAGTCCGGACGAGTCATGATGGTGCACTATCATGGGCTTTCGTGACAAATGAGTGCCGTGCCTTCTGCAGTTGTTATCGTGGAGGTATGTTCATTAGTTATTATATTCTCCCGTATTTGTGGTGTTGTACACGTTTAATGTTAGGTGTCAGGGGTTTGGAGTTAACAAATAATTCATAGCGTTATCTACTGGGAATTGTCGCTCTGTTTGTGGAAGTGTAAATGTAAAGTGTTTTATTAAATATTCCCGGGAGGTTAATCATTCATTATATTAATTTAAGATCGAATGGTCTACGAGTTTGTTGTGTAGCGCAAGACACAGCTTGCTATTGGGTCAAAGGTTGTATAAAAACTTTTGGATAGATTTTCAGATTTGTTCCCACTGCAAGTCTGTAATGTTTGTAGCCAGGGAGTTCATGTCGTTTATGTACGATCACTTAGTTTAAATGCCCAACCATCATACACTTCAATCCCACGTCTTTTGCCTTGTAAAAAAACACTCTATGTAATCTGTCTATGACTTCTAGGCATTCATACCAGAAGGATCGTTAGCAGCAGCGGGCGCTCGAGCGCTCTGGTCGCGTATTGTGTTTCATAGTCTCGTTTGAGACGAGCCAGACCTGCGCAGACTCTCTTCCCTGCGATCGCCACACAATGCATATCGGTTGCGTTTAGGCCAGACTTGATCCTGAAATGCTCTGACGTGCAAATAATATTAAAATTTCATTTTGTAGCTCTCACTGCTGCTGTCTTATTTTGTCCACATTCACGGATAGATGCAGTTCGTGTGGAACAAGCTTACTGAATTTGTTTAGTCCTGTGTCTGACCTGTTCCCAAATTTCTCTTACGTTATACACAAGTGGTCGACACTGAAAGAGCATTCCTACTGAAGGCGTAAACCTTCTGATACCTGTCCATATATTAGTGAGTATGGATGAGTGAGACAGAGATTATAATGGACAATGTTGTCACTTCTGACAGAATGTCCTCTACCTGTGTCACATCTGTAAGTGCCCCCCTTCAGCCCTTTGGTGACAACTAGACATTTTTCAAAAGAACAGATTATTCAGGCTCTTCTGTGCCACTACAGTCCCAAATTCTTAATAGGACAATTCAAAGAAGGAATAAGGTGCCGCTTACCTTGCTTTGAAAAAGGCAGTGATCTATGACTGTAAAGGTTAACCTCATTTTTACCAATTTTACACATCAGAAGGTTGGGGAGTACTAATGCATATCTGACATATGATAGCCTTAAGCCATTTTTACAACAGCTGTATGAAAGTTACAATGTGAATAATGCATTTGCCAGGTTTTAACAATCAAAGAATACATAGAATAAAAGAAAGATACTTCTGCTTTTGCTGCATTGATTTTGTTGCTGTTTTTTAACTGTCCATATTGAGTCCAACAATGTTAAAATGCTAAATTGGTGCAATGCCGTTTGAAGATGGCTAACCCTGTTTTAGGGCTATCTCAGCCACTTCGAGGAGAAATGGCTTTAAATGGCCAAAGTACTGTTCCAAAACCAAAGTCTTGTTATATTCTTAATGGTTCTTCTTGTGGGGCTACTTCTTTCTTTTTGAATATCCAAAGTATTTTCTGAAGAAGTCTCACAATCAAATCATTTTGAAACTAACTACACCAAGCCTGCGGTGCCAATTTTCAAGTAATACCCTCTATAAAGTAGAATTAAGGAATAAAAAAATGTTGTAACTCTGAGCCTTTGTTTTCCCACTTTCCCCAGGTTTTGGGAAGCAGATGACTGGAGTGCTCTATTCTAAGGCCATGAATAATCAGCCATGGACCACATCACTTTTCATCATGATACTGTTCTATCAGATGTTCACATGCTCCTGCCCAATGCACGCCACCTTATGACACGCCTCAACTATGTTGGACAGCCGGGTGTGTGTTATTCCATTTTTAGCAACAGACCTTGTATTACATGTTGTCTAAATTACATGTGTTAAAAGCTACAGTGGATTTTAAAAAGTCTACACCCCCTTATGATGTATTAAGTTAAAGTTAAAAAAGTTGAAGTTGTTGCTGTTGGTTTCTTGGAAGCATCTAATTAGTTTTGCCCTTGTCCTCTTATTAACCTTGGATGGCTGTCTTGATCTTTGCAATATCTGGTAAATGTCATATTTCAGGAATCCTTCAAATTTGGCACAAAAATGTCTACTTAGATTCATGGATAACCTGATATGTTTTCGTGGTCAAAGGTCATGCTCTCAGTGACTTCACAAAACACATCTACTAATTCAACTAATTCTGACAGAATTTCAAGCATATGTCTCTTAGGATATAATGAGGAGATTATAATATTTTAAAAAGATCATTTGAGTGTAACCAGACATGGATGTTAGCTGCAACTTGACTAACTGGCATAGGTATACAGCTGCAAGGTGGTAATTCAGTTTTGTTATTGAAAATGTTCATGAAAATTATTTCATTTCTTGGGATTTGTGATTGTTTTAAAATTAAAAGGTAGAACAAGGCTGACTTTGGCATTGCAGTTATTTCTGTCTTTACATTTCAAAAACCTACTGTTTCATAAGGGTGTGTAGACTTTTTACATCCACTGTACATAGAAAAACAAAATCATGTAAAAGGAAAGGTCTAATCCATTACACGGCGAGCATGTGTTCACGTGTCTCATGAACCTTCAAAAGCCACAGACTAACCTAAAGGAGGAGCTGGATCAATTGCCTGATTGCTTCATGTCACTTGTTTTTCAACCTTACTTAACATTTATCAGTATGTTATCCTGTAGGTCTACTTTGCTAGCTTTAGGCCAAAGATTCATATGATTCCTGATCTTCCTAATCCTCCATCCAAAAAATGAGAATATGATGTAGTTGCAGGTGGTTTCACATCACTTTATAGCTTGATTTTATGCCAGGGTTCACAACTTTTAGGGTCCTTGTTTTTCAGGGCAAATCTGCATTACTAGGTCAAAAGGGGGTTGTTGTTTCACCACCTGATTCACTGTTTTTTCCAGAAGTATTCAGCCATCACTTAAGTAAAAGCTGAATTGTAATTTGCATAGAAATCATTCATTTGGAGGAGACTGTTTATTAAAATAATAATACATTATTCTGATATCAGCCAAGTTCACTGAAATAAATAAGGCAGAGTTTTCATAATGGCACAAGTCACAGAAAAGAGTTATAATGAGACATTTTTTAGTTTTAACTATTGTACTACTGCTTTATTTGACTGGTTAAAGCTGCTAAGATGAACAACGATAAATATAAAAAGTATAAGTGACCAGTATATGATGTTTTGAAATTTATAAAATTTTTGAATACAATTTCCAATGGTTTGTCACAATTCCACTCACGTTCTAACTTTTCCCTATTCATCCCTTTAGTCTTCATCACCAAATTCAAGATTTTATCCGAGGGTGAAAAGAATGACAACGAGCCAGCGAAAGTTTCTAAGGAAACAAATGAATTTTATGACCCAAGGACAGCCAAGGAAAAAGATACAAACGCTACACAAAGTAAAGATGGAGAGGATAGTGGGGAAGGAAATGTGGAACCATTCTTGGATGAGGATGGAGACCTTGACATCACACGTCGGTAGGAAAAAAAAACAGTTTTTCAGTTATCACTTAAATCAGTTTGTGACCTTTTCAATCAGCCAGCTTCGAGTACAGTGGATACACCGATCAGGCATAACATTATGACCACCTGCCTAATATTCTGTTGGTCCCCTTTCGGCTGCCAAAACAGCCCTGGCCCATCGAGGCATGGACTCCACTAGACCCCTTAAGGTGTGCTGTGGTATCTGGCACCAAGATGTTAGCAGCAGATCCTTTAAGTCCTGTAAGTTGCAAGGTGGGGCCTCCATACATCGGACTTGTTTGTCCAGCAAGTCCCACAGATGATTGATTGGATTAAGATCAAGAGAATTTGGAGGCCAAGTCAACACCTCAAACTTGTTGTGCTCCTCAAACCATTCCTGAACCATTTTTGCTTTGTGACATGGCGCGTTATCCTGCTGAAATAGGCCACAGTCATCAGGGAATACTGTTTCCATGAAATGGTGTACATGGTCTGCAACAATGCTTAGGTAGCTGGTGTGTGTCAAAGTAACATCCGCATGGATGGCAGTACCCATTGTTGCCCATTGTTGGCGCTTTCGGTGATGCACAGGGGTCAGCATGGGCACCCTGATTGGTCTGCGGCTATGCAGCCCCATACGCAACAAACTGTAATGCACTGTGTATTCTGACACCTTTTTTATCAGAACCAGCATTAACTTCTTCAGCAATTTGAGCAAGAGTAGCTCTTCTGTTGGATTGGACCACATTGGCCAGCCTTCGCTCCCCACGTGCATCGATGAGCCTTGGCCACCCATGACCAGGAACACCCCTCAAGAGATGCTCTGACCCAGTTGTCTAGCCGTCACAATTTGGCCCTTGTCAGACTTGCTCAAATCCTTATGCTTGCCCATTTTCCTGCTTCTAACACATCAACTTTGAGAACAAAATGTTTTCTTGCTTTCTAATATATCCCACCCACTAACAGGTGCCATGATGAAGAGATAATCAGTGTTATTGGGCTTGTTCGAGATGAACTGTGCCTTGCCTGGAAAGTGGATTGGGCCAGGCAGCAGCAGCAGGGGGCGGTGACAACAAGTTGTAGTTGAGTCGGACAGTTTTCAGCAGATTTCACAGAAAACAGGCTGCAGGAAGTCACAGAGGTGTTTACGTCCTGTCAGAGCCGTCTGCACCATAGATGTATAATGACATTTATAATGCTCTTTATGATGCACCTTGACCTGCAGTACAGCCAGGGCTCTCAGTCCCTTCACAACAGGTATATATTAGGCATTTCTCTGGCTGATCAATGCTGCAGGCCTGATTATAATCATATATGTAGAAGTGTGCGTCTGTTTATCTGTCCTTTGTAACTGTAACTGCTTCTTTTGAGCAGTTATAAATAAACTTTATTATCACCATTATTACACTAGCTCTACTACTACTACTGATAATAATAATGATAAAAAATAATAATAGTTCAGGATATGTTCGTTGAGAGATTAATCCTTCACGCACAACATAGGCCGCCTCGATCTCCCAAATTTATCATTGTCCATTTGTTTATGGTGTCAGAGCAATTCGGGCTCAAGTCGGACAGAAATCTAACCGGCATGCATTGTGCGACAATCACCGGTGATTGATTCTGCGCAGGCCTGGCTCATCTCAAACGAGCCTATTCACTTCACCTGTCAGTAGTCATAATTTTATGCCTGATTGTTGTAAAATATCCACACACCTTTATGAAATGGCAGATTTTTGAAATGTAAAGAGAAATATAACAGTAATGGAAATGTTAGTCCTGATCTATTTTATTGTTGTCTTTTGACAAACAAAAACAGTGATTACAGAAGTCTGTACACTATTTCTAAATGGAGGCTTGGCAGTGTTCAAAGTTAACCAGCTGTATTCAAAATCATGCCTTTAGGTAAATACACCTACCATTGTTTTCATATATAGGCTTGCACCTTATTCTACACATACACATATTCTTTCTTTGCTGACTGCTGTTCACTGGAGGGCTTGATTTGAAAAGGATTAGTTTTTATCATGGTAAAGTAACTGACAATGTATAAATGAAACTGCAACAAAGGTTGAGGTTGATATTTTTTGCTCCACCCCAGAAGGAGTTTTAGCCAGTGCCAACAGAAAATCTTGGGCACCAAAATGAAAGCAGTTGAGAATAAAAATACCAAGAGCCATTTATAGCAAGTAATAATTATCTATTAATAGCAAAATATCAAACAACTGCTCACAGGTCTAACAAAATGAGTGACATGTGACATGCAATAGAGATTTTGCTGGTATTTGGATTAAAAGGGTGCATCACTGAGCTTGTACTGTTGCTGGTCCTCATTGATAAAGCTGCCCATTGTAAAATGCACATCATATTCAATCAACACAGGGTTTTGACATCCCGAGATGGCAGAAGCAGCTTTGTGTTGGTTCTTGCAGTCAACAACAGAGCTATTTTTGTACTCCTCTTAGGCCATAGCCTCTTGTATTCCTATGAGTGAAATACAACCACAGCCTTGGCTTTTCTCCACTGCTTTTCTTCAGTTGTTTATTCTGGCTGAAAAAAATATGTAAATAAACTCAGTAAAATATATTCTCCTCCATAAGAAAAGATTTGTCCCACAATGGGGAAATTGCACAACACCATCTGCACACATATCTTAGGATGCCATTTTTGCTGTTGCAAAAGTAGATACAAGTGAAGAGACCAAATTCTGGTTTATTAGCAGCAGGATACCTCCTGACTACCCAGAGGCAGAGATAACATCCAAGTTGAAATAGCCTGTAGTTATTCCTTATCAGCAGCTATATGACTAAGGCAAGAAGAACAGAGCAGCATGTAGCACATGGAATTCTGCCTTATTGGCCTTTCCAATTTTTTTTTTTCAAAACTCTACTCTGCCTGTATGTTCAACATAACTGACATTTCTTTTACATAGGAGAACTAATTCATTCTACATTGTAAACTAATTCAAAATCTAATTAAATATCTGCAGGTAATCATTTTTATTTACTTTTGATGGTAGCTCCTTGAAGTAATCAGAGTCCTGGACAGGTGCAACTTCTTGTTTGTGTTTAGGTTTTGTGCATTTGTGAAATTGTTAATTTTGGTTTTAATTCATATATTGATGTCTTCCATAGATACATTTTAACTATACTGATGGTTCCCCAGACCGAGAAAAGATCCAATCGATGATAGCGGCCGAGACTTGGTCTGTCCCATCATTCTTAAACAGTCCAACCCTCGACTGGAACAAGAAGAGGAGAACATGGATGATGAAGTTAATAGTTGCTTCAAAGACATTATAAAGATTGGTATGAACCAAGATTTTGTCAGTTTCATCATTTTTATGATCATGAATGTTATCATGACTGCCACATGAAAGTAAGTCAGTGTGACACAGAAACATTTCATCACTGGACTAAATATATACATATGTGCAGCAAACTTTTTTTACTTTTTTTTTTTAACTATTTTTTATTTATTTATTTTTACTCCTATATATATAGTATGTTTTTTGATTTGGACACTGGGAAGAAACTCTTATTTTATCATTACACAGTTAAATGGTAAGAATGAGATATCTATCTTAATCATTACCTTTAAACAATACTGCTTTTATATCTAAAGAAAAGCTAAGTGTTTCATAAACTGAAATGACAGAAAAAAGATTAATTACCATTTTAAACTCTAAAAAAACATGTGGCTGGTGGATGCTGTATGTTATTTACCTATAGGCATGATTTGGAATTAGATTGTTTAAGCTTTAACACAAGTAGAACCACCATTATGGACGGGCGTTCATAAGCCTGTAATTTCATAAGTGTGTGTAGACTTTATTTATATCCATTTTATAAAGATATGTTTACAGATCATAAAAATAATGCTAATCTACAGTCATTACAAGCTAGTCATTACAAGCTGCTCATTACAGTTTCATTTTTTTTTCTTGTTTTTTGTTTTTTAATCATTTGGTATAAATAACAGCAGCTTTAATATATCAACATTTACAAGTTATTGATCACAGAGGTCACACATTACAGAGACGTCTTCTTCACTTTACTAAATAATCCCTATTAAACTAATGTTCTAAAAGACATTTGACTAGATATCTGTAACTTTACGTGGTAACAAGTGATCACATTACAGCATGTAATTCTTACCACACTGGTAATTGAGGGACATAATACTGTGTGACTCACAAAACATTTTGATTACACTGTGTGGAGTAGTAATGAGTATGTTTTGCTGTCACTTAAAATACAACTTTTTTACTCATGTAAATATAAATATAATATAGTGTGGTATTAGAATTGATTCTGGAGATAGTTTGTGTATTAAACATATGTGTCTGATCTATTAATGTCTAATCTTTTTACAGAGCACACTATGGCCACACCCCTGGAGGATGTTGGGAAACAGGTCAGTAGAATTTAATCAGTGCAATCAGTGGACACAAGTCTAATGGATTCTGTTGGCAAGATCTCCTGCCTTCTGCATCATCTGTCACAAGTGCTACTGGTAGCTACTATAGCATCTGCTCATTAAAACACAAAAATTAAACATTAATGTAGTTAAAATATTAATTTTGCCTTGAATCAACTGTTTGCTGTAGACTCCTAACTTAACTACCTAACTTAATTGAGCCCATCATGCCTGTTTTTGTCCAGAGTTTGTCAAAGAGGTATACATTGAATTGTATGGTCACATTTTTGTTGCTGCGCTAACTAGTTTGGCTTATATGAAAAGGTGAGCCACACAGATCTAAAAAAAAAAAAAAAAAAAAAAGCAAGCTTTATGCAATGATTCTTTTGTGTAGGTGTTTCATGTCTATTGCAAATAATTTATTTTTAGCTGTTTAAATTTAATCTGTGATGTAACAGTTTTTGTTTATTGTGGCTCAGTGGTAGAGCAGGTCATCCACCTATTACAGGATCGGTGGTTCGATCCCCGGCTCCTCGGGACTGCATGCCAAAGTGTCCTTGGGCAAGACACTTAATTGCCTCCGATGCTACGTCATCGGTGTGTGAATGGGTTAGATTTCCTTTGTTTCCTTAGTTCCATTTGGTGTGAATGCTGACTTCAGTGGTCGGATGACTAGAAAAGCGCTATAAGTACAGGCCATTTACCATTTAAATGCATTTGAATTAACACATTAAATACATGTAAACAGAAATCATGTTAAGAAGGCATTGAATGCATATCTCTTTGCTTCCATCAGGTGTGGCGCGGGGCTCTCTTCTTGGCTGACTTCATCCTCTCTAAGCCAGTCATGTTCAGAGGAGCTACAGTGCTAGAACTTGGAGCAGGAACAGGCTTAACCAGCATCATCATGGCAACCATAGCCAAAAGAGTGTACTGCACAGGTATAATGCCATCGGGCAGTTATCATAATAGTCATCATACTAATAATAGTAATAGTATCATACTAACAGGCTAATTTATGTCTTGACCTTCTTAATATTTAAATCTTTTCTCAAAACATACATTTTGTTTTTGTTGTCAAAGATCTACTCTTAGCTTGTCAAAGTCTTGTCTTGGTGATGGAAAAAAGTTGTTGACAGACATTTTTTTATAGTTTTCATTGACAAAATGAACACTGGTTTGGCTCGGCCGTCATCTTGTGACTGCTGATGTAGACTGTGAGATGCTGAATACTAAAACAGTAAATCGCTTTGGTTTTTTCTTATGCTGACATTTTTTTGTGACATGTACCGACGTCAAGAATGACCTTCATGGCTCAGGTCTAAACAGATAAATTTCAGTTGATAAGTTCAGGTGTTCTTCAGATATAATCCATGATGCAGTAGTAAACACAGTACAAACACACACACACAGTTGCAATGTTTTGCATGTGTTAAAATGCTTATATGAAAACATACAGCTAAAAGTTATTTTGCTAGAGCGTGATTCAAAGCAAAATATTATATTTATGTGTTTTAATGAACATTGTGCTGTGGTATTAAAAGTAGAAACTCCAGTGAAACTAATTTGTCACCAATATTCTAATATTTTAAAACCTTATAACATATTTATTGGTGAAAGACCTAAATTTATCTTACAGATGTAGGAGAGGACCTTCTAAGCATGTGCAAGAAGAATATAACATTAAATGAACACATGTTGGAGCCTTCAGGTGAGATAAAAGTGTGAGATTACTGCCTCTTTTATTCCTCAATTGCTTCCAATTCCAAGTTAATGCCATGGACACAGCTGCTGTATATGTCTTCAATTGGCCTCTAATACCCATGTTATGCTTCTGCCAATACATAGGAAATTGCATCCCTTTCTGCTCTTAGAGTTCAGTTGTTACAAGCCTGAAATGGCACCATCCAAAGTCTAAAACCAGCAAGTCTGAGTTTCTGGCTCCTTTGCTGCAAAGCAGTATAATCAAGAGTAGTTGTACAATTTTACATCAACACATTTAAGTGGGAATCTGATTAAAAATGTATGAATCCAATAAAATTGTTACTTTTTCTTGATGTTTTCCTCAAGACAAATTCTGCACACAAAGTTAGGCTTAGGCATCAACTCAACACAAACAAAGAAATTTTACATTGTGATTTTAAGTGTAAAATACAATGAAAACCTAAGTAAACCTTAGGAAACATTTTTCTGGACTGATACTGTCATATCTATGAATCAGGTGGTGAAGTGAGAGTCAAACATCTGGATTGGCTCCAGCATGACCTTTGCACAGGTACGATAAAGCCTCATTTTGTTTTCATCTTATAGATTTATAAAACTTACATAACTTTTACACAATATAACTTAAGCTACATATTTTAAGATATACCATGCAAGGTGACACAGGAGGAAGGGTCAGTTATGGAGCATATTTGAGCTTCCTATGTTTTAGTGTGACATACATACCTAGATAACAGAGAGACATCCAGGATGCTTTAAATTCTCCCTAAGGAGTGTGATCTAAGTCTTTCATATTGTATGAATGATGTTAACCAAGGCATCATATATGTGGGTGTGTATATGCAAGAATGACTGTAGGAAATCTATTTCTTTCTATTTGTCTAATCTTTGTAGATGCGGATATGGAATTTAGCTGGACAGAGGAGGAAATAGCAGATATGTATAACAACACCAGTTTCATCATTGCTGCTGATGGTAGGTATTGGGACCTAGTCCTTTAGGAAACATTTAGATTAAAATAGGCTTCCAGATTAAGTGTGTTAGGGCTAGGTCACAAGGAGGGACGGACCCAAATGCAGACACGGACAAAGGGCAAAGATGTTTAAACTGTTTAATTAAGGGCTTAGGCTTACGAGTGGTCAAGGCAGGCAGGGTCGAAATCCAGGTAATCAGTCCAAACATGACATGGTACACAAAAATCCAAAAATCAGAAATCCAAGCTCTCAAAGAACACACAAGGAATCAAGGCAGGCACATGGAATCTAACATAGCAAATGAACCGACAAAGAACAAAGGCAATGACACAACTTAAATAGACAGGGGAGGGCAGGAAAACGAGACACAGGTGAAACCAATGGACTAATCACAGACGGGAAACAAGTACACAGAGACACACAAGGGAGAAACTTTTCAAAATAAGACAGGAAATAACAAAACAAGGAACTCAACTCAAAACCATGACAAAGTGGTTCTGTCTCAAAATATACTAAACTTTCAGCGTGGAACTCTCTAACCTATGATAAACTTAATAACTATCACCATAATTACCATATCAACAGCTAGTGAAGGTTGAAGGATTTTGGAGTCCTTGGTTGTCTGTATATGTGATGATATGTATAAGCCAACAAAGGTAAACAAAGAGACTTTGAGTTTCTCCTGTTTAAGTGTGCCCTTGAGTATAGGATAAAGGTGCTAGGTTAGTAATGTAAAATTCATCAACATCAGTACATATACATTCACAACTGTTCTGTTGGGTCTGGTACTGGTTTCCTTAGCTTCACATGCTGCCTTCTGTTAAGACAGGAAGTCAGTGATCCTTTGATGGTGGATGTCATGAAGCTAACTGGTACATCAACAGTGAGATGTTAAAGATGCTTTTTGTCCATTTTGAGAAAAGACAAGGAGTGAAAGACAGACAGAGAGAGACAACAGAGACAGGGTTGCTGGTTCTACCTCTTGAAAAACCTGTTAACACTGCACTCTCGGACAGGTATGGTCATCACTGTGGTAGCAGAGGACTGTCCAAACAGTCCCATTGCCTTTTAAAACAGCAGTAGAAATCATTCATTTGATTGGGCACGCACACTTTGTTAATTGAGTGAGAGGCTATTGGTTTGTAGTTTGCATAGTTCCCTTTAAGGCAGATAAGAGTCTACATCTAGTGCTTCTTTAGAATTATTAGAAAGCTAATTTTGGTGTATGATTTTTTGGATTGAATCTCTCCATTGTAGGGCAAAAGTTGACATATAAGAGCTCTGAGCTTTGCCTCTGGTTTATGATTTACAGGCTCAGCTTGACTTGTACTAACGTTTGTCACTGTTTCATTTATAATCCAGTTAAATTGATGGTTTCTGCTACTGCCCATTAACTCACACTGTACCTGTTAAATAAACCTAGAAAGATATAAAAAATAAACATCACATGACAACTTTGCTGCATATATATTGTGGACTGTGAGCGAATAGATGAACCAGCTAATGTGTTAGCATGTTACTACATGCCATTTTCTATAAAAAAATCTGTTTGCTGATGAATCTTTTAAGTTGTAGGTATGTTCAAGTTATGATCAGCAAATTTTGCTTGAAATGTGTCATAATTAATACCCACTGCCCAGTTCTTTTGGTCTAGCCAACTACATTTAATCCAGTCGTAATCACTGTTGTATTGTTTGTTGCAAAACTTGAAACTTTCCACAAGAAGGCAGCAAAACAAATACAATGCTCACTCACATTAGTATTAGGAACATTCAACGGCTCAAGGAATCATTTTTAAATCTGAAGACACCAAACAAATCTTGGAAAGGACTGTGTCTTACTAGATGTTTTCAAAGGTCCTCATTCAGGAAGAGTGGCATCTGACATCTTACATGTTTGACAAGCAGATTTACTTGCTTTTGTGTCACAGTTTGCTATGATGATGATCTGACGGATGGCCTTTTCCGAACACTGTACAGACTCTGCACTAGCTTTCCTCGTACCTGCACTATCTTCATCTCTATAGAGAAAAGGTAAGGAGGTAATGTAATAATTAAAACCATGCAATGCATATTTTGTTAAAGCAAGAGGCACTTAACTGTATTGATTAGGTATGTTTTACAAGAGGAGATCCGGTAAAGCCATTTACATCTTAAAGTATTTTCCAAGATGCCATGGTTTTCGTGGAATCATGAGTATTGTAGTATGTTGTGTTTTGACAGTTACTTTTGGAATTAATTAATTATTTTATAAATATATATGTATATATGTGTGTGTATGTGTATGTATGTATGTGTACCTCTAAAGTCAATTTAGTACCAGCCCTAATTATGTCTGTATTCAGCTTGACAACTGTTTAGTCTGTTTTTTCTGCTGTGCCTACAAGGATGAACTTCACGCTGCGAAACATGGATGTTTCCTGTGAAGCCTATGACCATTTCAGCCGATGTCTGTCCCAACTCCAGGATCTGTGGAATGGACAAATCAGCTTCTGCGTAGAGCAAGTCCCTTCTAACTTTGCACAATTTCTTCTGTATGAACGTATAGATCAACTGGTAAGGGAAACACACACACGCACACACACACACACACATAGTATTGTGCAAAAGTCTTAGGCAGGTGTGAAGGAATGCTTTCAAAAATGCAAAAAAAAAAGTTTATATTTATCAATTTGCAAAATGTGAATGAACAGAAGAAAAATCTAAATCAAATCAACATTTGGTGTGCCCACCCTTTGCCTTTAAAACAGCAAAACATGATGATCTTGCACTTTAAGCTGATTGAATGACCACTGACAAGCTAAATTTGAATTTCAGTTACATTTTTCATAACAACAGGTGTAAACAGTGTCTTATTTGCTGTAAATGGTGTGTGCATATACTGTACGTATTGTCTGTTGACATGTGTGATTTGAAGGATTTAACTGAGAAGTCAAATACATATGCTGCTGGGTTGGCTGTGGTTTAGAGGTAGGTCCATTTAGCATTTGCAGGGCACTATCAGGCAGGAAATGTTATATTCAACACTGTTGTCCTAGTTTATAACAGCTTGTGATTCTTATAATGAAATAATTGATTGATACCTTTTGCAGTTCAGAATATATTTGGAAGCACAAAAGCACATTACAAACACAGTAAACTTTACTAATCCTTTGTAAAAAGCTATCCTATGACATCTCATCACCTCCCATTTTTCACAGAAGGTTATTCCACTCTTTACTCTTCTTGCTGGGCTTTGAAGCCCACTGGTTGGTCCACTTTAGGCCAACTGATTTAATTCACACAATGACAAGCTCACCTCCCCCACCTGAAACTCACTTGCACCAAATGTGCTGGGGTCTGCTGCACCGCAGCCAAGTACGTGTGAGGATATCAGATTGTTGACTCCTGCCAGAGATGCACATGGGTTTCATATTGCCTAATATGCCCCAGAGCTCCTGGGGGATCCTGTTGGTGTTGACGCTCAGCCTGCTAATTATAGCCTTGCTAGAATATATTATGCTTTAATAAGAAGTTCAAAAAATATAAACTGCTAAATTTTTCACCTGTGCTTCCCCAAAAACTCTCTCAGCTGCATGGTGCTCTTTCCTAATGCGTATGATGAAAGTCATAGCAGAAGATATGTTTTTTGGTTGTCTTTTCATCTCATTCTTGTGAAAGCAGTATCTCAGGAGTGAGTTGAGGGATTTCTTAAAATTAAGCAGAAATGTCGTCTTGGATGGAAGATTGAACCAATTACATTTCAGAGGTCAAATGTCAGGGTTTCTGTGACCTTCAAAAACTATTTTTGTAACTGATTTCGCAGTATCATCTTAAAGGGAGCCTTTTAAGTACAAACATCCACTTTGACCACTGTGACCTCGGAAAGAATATTTTTGGCCTTCTATCATAATGTCTCAGGAACTTCTCGGGGGAATATTTTCATTTTTAATACAGACAATTCTCTCATTGTCTCTTTCCACAACTTAGACTTCTTACTGCTTAATATTTATTATAATTTTATATCTTCATACATCACTACATTACTTTTCAATTCACTTGTTTATATAGTTGTGTCAGTAATAAATGTCAAAAAATCACATCTTTTCCCTCAGTAACTTAGATTTAGTCACTTTATGCACTGAACACAGTTTGTTCATTCTCAGTTCTGATGTACTCATAGCATAGATTATTTTAGTGTCAGTTCTGTAGTTAGTAGTTTATGTGCGTATTGTATTTAGTAGGGTAGTTGTCGATTTTAAACAGTTCTGAGGTTGTTCTAATTTTAGTTGTTGTATATTAGTCCTTGTACTTTCTGTTGTTAAATATCTTTATAAGTGAAATGCTATTTTCTTTGTACCTACACATGTTATTTAGAATTATTAATTACTGCCTTTTTATAAGTTGCACGCCTGAAAATGTATTTTGGGTACCATGGCTGCCCATTCTTACCTATTTTGCATGGATCAGATACAGAGAGTGAATTTCACTAAGGGAGGTTCAGTATGTTTTGCTATGTTTGTTTGTTTGTTTTTTTTATTAATATATGTTATCATCAATTTCTGCAGGAGCTGTGGAAAGTGACCATCAATCCACTTTCCTTTGACCAAGGCCGGTGTGATTCTGAGCTGTTTTCATCTTAAACTGGACTTACATCTGAGCACTGTGAACATTGTACTCTCCAGAATTACACATACAAAGCTGTTGAAGGTTTGAAAAGTAAAACATAAAAAATCTCAGGGAAAAAAATCATCTGTTCCTAGAGAGCTGTATGACTCACATGATGTGTGTACAGTATGTCTGTTTTTAAAAAAAACCAAGGTTGAGTAAAATTTTACCATGCGATGAACACAGCAATGTGTTTTCTGTTTTTATTCTGGCTGCATACTATTTAAAGCTGTTTATTTTGTGGCAGCACAGAATCCTGCATAAGTAGGATAAATTAATATTTTAACACAGAGAGATTGCATCACAATAAACATTAAAACAAAGTCTACTTTGTGCAAATGTCATTATCCTTGCATTGTGATGCAGCTTAAACTAGGAATAGATTTAAGGGTTTTGGTGTCAGTGCGTTCAGATGCACGTGGGAAGATGTGTATTTTGAGTTGAATGACAAAAATATATTTTTAAGAAGATTAGCAATTTAATCTGAATATCTAAAAACAAAAATCCATGAAACCTATTATATCTGGAATTTGTGATGTCTGGTTTAGTCTTTCAAAGAACTGCAATCTACAGTGGCCCTGGGAACTCAGGATCCTGCAAATTAAGATATGGGACATACACAAATAGACAAAACACGGGCAAAATAAGAAAACATTAATTTTATAATTAAAACAGATGGACAGCAATTAATGTTTACAATTTAATACCATATAACAAATCACATGAGCAAATTTTGAAAAGCTGTATATAAATGAAAATGTTCCTTACCAGCAAACGTTACTTCTTGGCATTGCTGTTTAGTTATTACCACTGCTAGGTCTTAGAGGTTCTGATTCATAAGCAGTTTGTGTTACTAAATGAATTAGCTATAGTTATAGTTATAGCTGTATCTCTTTCAGGGTGGTACCTCATGATAGGAGATGATGTGAATTAAATTCTATTTTTATATTATTATAAATATTTCTGATAATTATTTTGATAATTTAATTGAGATCTTACGCAGACTTGGACCTTACAGAAAAGTTGATCCCGTCTAAGGTAGATTAAACTCAACACGGGCCCAGATTAGAGTTTGACTATGACTCTATCATCAGATATCAAAAAGGTTTCACAGCAGACTGCTGATGTTGTTTCTGTCCTGTGGTTTATTGTGCTTTTGAGTGTGATTACTTGAACAAATAAATTCCCTACGGGGAACCATTTATTCAGCTATGTGGGATCTGGGGAGCGGGCAACAGATTGATGCCTTCTCTCTTCCTCTGCACTTACTCCCAACAGAATGAAGGATCGACCTTGAAGATCTCTAAAATTGTCATGTAAACCTGGAAATAATCAGAACCTTTGAGGTTAAGAAATTTTAATTGTTTAAAAACACAAGAAATTGTGATGTAAAAGAGACATTTAAGATTCTACACTAATGCTAGGTCAACAATCATGTTAAGGCGATATTTATGGCATTGATTTACTGATGATCAGATTTCCTTCACTCGTATCCCATCCATGAGCCTTGATGAGTAGATCATAATAGATATCATAATTATTAAAGTAACTCAACTTGCCAGTGTTCACAAGTTATAAATCTGGCTGTGCCTCCAGCAGATCATTGCCTACGTAGTAGGATTGTGATACATTTTTTTGTTTTTGCACCTGACCACATCTATGAGAGGTGTAATGTATAAATGTTATTCAAAATTCTCAAAATAACTTGACCAAACTTGATGGTTTCTATATATATATTAAATGTATTTCATTAGGCCTGGCCAGGGTGTATATCATATGACATCTTGCTGAGGGCAGCAGAAATGTCAGACACTTTATTTCATGTGTCATTTTACTCATTTATGATGAGAAAAGCAAACAATCAAGAATAGTACATTTCTGGGAAAGTGGTGACCACAGTGATCAATTTGTCCTCCATTGTCGATATGGAGTGAAACAGATCTTAGCACTTAATATTTGGTAGCCTACAGGGATTATTACCCTTGCATAGACTTTCACAGGCAGGCTAATGAGTGTGATCCCCTGGTAGTTGGAACACACCCTCTGGTCCCCCTTCCTGATAAGGGGGACCACCACCCCAGTCTGCACCCACATTTTTTGCTTTTGCTACTGCCAAAGCTGTGAATCGCTTAGGCTGACGTTAGCTGTCAGCTGCCTCTGGCACCCCACAAGCCTACCATATCTCAATCAGCTTGTTAGGCATGTCAACAACTGTCATTAGGAAGTGCCAGCTGATGCCAATTTCAAAACTGTTAAATATTCTCTCTTTAAACCTTGTGCAAACACAAGGAACCATTCCTTGGATTTGAACTGTTCCTCTAAGCAGCTGTGTAAGAATTAAGAGATGGCAGTTGAGGGGAACTGGAGGTCAAGATGAGACATGGAAGACCAAGAAAACTTGTGATGAGAACTGCTCGTAAGCTGGTGAGAATGGCAAATCAAACCCCCCCATTTGACCGCAAAAAAATTGCAGGAAGATGTAGCAAACTCAGGAGTGGTGGTGCACCATTCCACTGCGATACTTGCACAAAGAAGGCCTTCATGGAAGAGTCTTTAGGAGAAAACCTGACCTGCATTCTCATCATAAAATCCAAAGTCTCAACTATGCAATGGAACATCTACAGAAGTCAAATTCTACAAGCAAACTTCATACCATCTGTAAAAAAGTTGAAGCTTAAAAGAGGATGAATTCTACAAAAGGGTAATAATCCAAAACATACTTTGAAATTCACCTTGGACTACCTCAAGAGACACAAGCTGAAGGTTTTGGAATGGCCCTCAGTCCCCAGACTAAAACATCATTAAAATATGTGGGTGGATCTTTAAAAGATGTTGTTAATATTTTCCTTTTTTCCATAGCCTACAGAGACTGTGCTAACATCTTTTCAATTTAGAAAATCACAGAAATATGCTATTTGTGAAGGGGTGCACAATTTTTTAATACTGTAAATATAATGTGGTGATGAAATGGCCAAAAGGGAGACCATGAGAGTAAATCTTTGATTGATCTTTAGATGATTATGAAATATTATGTCAACAATGCAGCTGCAGTTACTGACACGAGTGCGTGGCTAAAAAAGAACTATATCTCAAATCCACTACTATACATATCAACATTCTAGTGTCTCAGCCACGTCTCAGCCACTTGACAGGCGTTACACAGGTACAGTCCATTTACCATTACAAGTTATTTAAATTCCAATAAAGATTTGGTTAAAAAAGAAAAAGAAGGAACGAGAGGAAAATGAATAGAGTAAGCCCCTCCCACTGTGGAGAGGCAGGCCTGCCTGATATATCTGGGGAGGACTCGGATCTTGTGTTGCTACCGAATTACAGTCCTGCAGAGCGAGGATCTACGCGCAGCCCCTGCTACCGTCGTTGGATCTCGGTAAGTATTTTTGAGGACTGTCGCCAACACGAAGCTTATGAACAATCGGATCTGCAGCGAGAGTTACACCGATCAGACTGCGGTCATATTGCATTGATTGTCACTCTCGTCGTCGGCGAGTGTTTGCGCTGATGAGCATCGGATCAAAGCATCATGATGCGCAGCAGTTTACAGCCTCCATGTCAAGAAAGCAGTTGAAACATCTGTCATACCACCTGATACAACATATTAGTAATGGGTGGTTACCAGCCTATTATCAGCCTAACCTCTAGTCTGCGAGCCAGTCCGATCTAGTTTGAACCAGATTTTTCAGAAGGCTAGAAATGTGCAAAACAGTTCAGTAAACATCCATTGAAACTAGTAAAATGCCGCAATCACGTGAATGCATTCATTTCCTTTAATTAAGAGATGTGTTACTGCGAGCTCAAGGCGCACGCGTTGTTCATATTATTGTTCATAAAGCAAAGAAACAGAAGAAACGTGTGTGGTATAGTCTTCAGCCTTTGGAACCAAATCACTAACATCTTAGACCAACTCCAGCCTATTTCACCTTCACTCATTTAAGTTTAATAGTTTTGAAGGAGTCAGTGTAGTTGTTACTCAGCGTTCAGTAGAGATTAAACTATAACCACAGTGAAATGAATGTATTTAAAATCATAAACTATATAACATTCATTTTTAAATTGTTCATTTTATTCTAGGGCCCTTTACAGCTTCGTTAAAGGCTGCTGGAGGTCCCTGGACCCCTTTGGAAATCAGCAGGTAAGAAATTTAAAACCTTGATCTTACTGTTTAAGAAGCCTTTGATGGTCAGTTATTCTTAGAATAGTTCATGCATTGTCACCCCATCTGCCTTTACCGTAACATAAAAAAACACAAAAAAAACACCAAAAACAAACTGTTAAATAAATTTATTTTACAGTATGCTAGGTCAAGTGTAGCCAGTTTTCTGGTTGGAGAGCAAAAGTAAACACTTGTATGCTTAATGGCAAACAAGTGCTACCCTGTACCCTTGTGCATAAAAAGATCAGTTTTGCGCTTTATTGTTGTGCTTTGTATTGTAGAACACATCAGGTAATGTAGGTATGATGCATATGGCACATGAGTTTATCTGACACATATTCTGAGGATAAGGGGTACGATTTGAATCAGATTTAAACTTGGACATCTGACCAATACAATTTCATTGCACATGTGTGAACTTTAGCTGCACTAGATTACTTGTATTGCAGGACTTTACGCCTCATAAATTACGTAAGGTGATGCCACCAGTCTCAGCCAGTAAATATGACGTTTTATGCATGTAAAACTACTTTGCCTTGAATGCATTCATGCAACATTTAATAATAGAAAATAAAAGCAAAATGGATTGTAGTTCAGATCAGATGGATAAACAATTATTTCACCCTAATTTTATTTCCTTGAGCGATTCACTTCTCAAGACATTGTAATTTGAGTAGACTCTGGGTGTGTACAGGTCTTGTAAGGTGGCACCAGTGTCAGCTGAACATGTTTAGCTTCAGGTTGTTGCAAGTGCATGAGAGTTTCAGCTGGTCAACCCTCACATTTGCATGTAGAACAGCAGGGAGAGCACAAAACTACTGAGGGGCACCATCATATGCTGCATCCTGTCCGTATAAACTGAGCTAACTTTGTTTGGCCCAAGAGCAGAAACCAATATGTTTACCGCAGTTGTCACCTTGTGTTATCTGTCCTGCTGCCTCTCTGATGATGAACCTCCCTCTAGATCCTTTAAATATTCTCACATCTAACTTTTGACTAAACCAGAGTGGTTGATTGTTGGATCAGAGAAAAATGACCTAGATGGTTTGTTGAGTTTTATTTTGTTTCTGTTAAGTTTGAATGAAGTGTTGGTAACAAGCCTGGAACTAAATGAGTGTTTATGTCAATGGCTTCTGGAGACTTTGAGATGTGAATGTACATTAATGTGCATAAGATAGTAGGACAGGTTGGGTTAAGACAAAAAAAATGTGTTCCAAGCTGCAGTCTGTCACACATGTCTCTGGACAATCAATTTGTTGAGTAACATGTTGAGTGCGTTATGAAAATAAGATTTGAAAAAAATAACTCCAACAACTCTCTGCATATCGCAAGTGTGTGGTGCATTGAATATGTGCTACAGGCATGCCTATAGGACACATGCTATGTGGTATATAGTCAGTTTTAATCATAAACATTTATTCATACCTATCCAGGCTGTTGGAACAGTCATGTATCAGACACAACCACCAGTGTTTCTTAGTCACAGAACTGTAATGTAAACTCTTGCAGACCACTTAGCAAGGTTGTTGAGTCTACCAGCTCCAGCATTCGATACCACCACACTACAGCTCTGATTACACTACAGCTCTGATTACACAACAGTCTTTTTGTCAATGCTAGTTCAGGTCACCAAAGGACATTACAGCTGATTTAACCATCCCAGACCAGTTTTTAGCAACCAAGCTAAAATGTATTTACATACCACATAATTATAGGGAATGCACTCACAAGCACATAACAACATGAAACAGGCTCTAACCTGAATAGTTGCGCACTGAGATTTTCATTTGTCTTTTGACCAGGAGGTGGAGTCAACACAATAAGTCAATTCTTGCACAAGCAGTAGCCTTGCACCAGAAGTGCTTTTTCTGTGCCAGTTGACCTGGATTCCACTTCCCTGCTGTTTTTAAATGACATGTTGGGGTATTAATTGGTTCTTTTTTTTATGATTAACATTTTTTTCAATTATTTTTTAACAGTGTAACAGAGCATGGCATAACAGGATGATAAATTCACAGCATATGCTTCATCAATTTTAATGTAAAGCTTTTGTACTGTGTAACTGCTTATTAAAGCAAGAATGAGCATTAACACATTTGTTTACCTTAAAATAGGTATTAGCTTCAGAGTCTCATAGTCATATGTATTTGTATATGTATTTGCACAGGCTTGCTGTCCTAAAGTCCAACTTGTTTTCAAAGTTTGTCTTTGTCTTTGGTTTACATGTTTCAGCAAACATCAGACAAAACACAAACTTCAACTTGTATGAAATATGAATTAAATTTATATTGGACATAACTTAGTTAAAAAACTTAAATTCACCATCTACTTGGCAGCATTTTTAGGTTGGGTGGACATTGTAGAGGTGGCTACCAATATTGTCATCAGCTCATCAGTTATGCATTGGGAGAATATTTAGTGATGGCAAAACACATGGTGAGGTCCTCCTGCTCACTCTGTACAAACCAAGGTACATACAAACCTTTCACTTTTCTTTGTTTAATGTGTGCCATTTCCTTGGTGACAGGTTGAGAATGTCAACATTTTAACTTGATTTTTAGCGAAACAGGTAATTAAAATAGTTGATATGTAGCTAAATATGTGTTAATGATCTTGCCATCACTTGCTCATCTTTCCTTTTTGGTGATTGACAAGTCATTGGGTTAATTATTAAGTTAGTAAGACTGGAATTTTGTCATTTTTAGGGCATTGGCCACACACACACACACACATACATATACACACACACACCTTGACCCTCAGTAATGCATTTTCCTTTTTTAAGACCTTGATCAGGGAATTGAACTCCAGTGACAGCTTTAAACTCCAGTCCATAGTTCATTGTCTTTTACTTTTTTTCATAAGATCAAGCTTTTTCAGCTCCTCATGATTTTTGACTAATGGAGGATGGATGTGTTTTACTACAGACAGTACCAGTTTGGTATATTTGGATGATCACAGATCACACCCAGTTCAGCAGCACATTAGGGGAGATTAGCAGTGAGACATTTTTTCCTCTTCAATTATTTTTGTGTTATCATCAAACTTTTTTTATATGGCAAGCTACCTATTTTTAGGTATTATTTTTATTCTATTTTATTTACTATTTTGAGTCGTTCAACTCAGCATTAGAAATCCACCTTGATTTTAGACTAAGTATTCCATTAGGCATTATGTTTGCTGCACTTCCTTTGTGTTCATATTCCAGCCTATCCCAGTTAAAACTTGCTGTGTCCTTCTAACCATCCTCCATCACTTTATTATGCACACCCCTCATATAATCCACCCCACCCCTCCTGGGTTTATAAAGATGCAGTCTTGTGTAACTCTGACACTCTAAACCAGTTCCATCCAGTTCATGAGGTGTTGCCAAGAAACTAGCTCTGTGCTTATGTGCATGCGTGTGTATGGTGTGCAAGTGTACAAGCATTTGTGTGAAAGCCAAGGGTTTCCTTTGCTGTGTGTGAAAGCGGATGGCTGGAATTTTCCTGTTCCTGCAGCCAATATTACATAAGAGCTTGGAAGATGCGAGAGAAGCGCCATATCAGTCTTTGCCTCACTCCCCCCATATTCTCTTTAATGTTATCGTCCCTGTCAAAAAAACCTTGAACCAGAAGTTAAATTTTAAATTGTTACAACATTAGAAAGCTTTGGAGGGGAGGGATTTTCAGTTCAGTCAGTTGTTGTAGCAGCACAATGACAAAATATGTGACTGCAGTGACCAAATAAATATACAGATAAAATTCTGTCATAATACAAGTTGTGTGTACAGTATATTTAAATATTGTTATTTGTAATTTTGTGACTGTTTAGCCAACTATGAATAATTAATTTTAAAAAATAATAAACAACATGTTATATGACGATATCATCACAGCACACTTTAGCTGAATGTTAGGTATGAAAACATGCATCTTTGACACTGGAGACTGCAGTCTGTATACTGTCTGCTGTGTGTCTGTATACAGTCAATGAAGGTTTCCTTTAACCATGAAGGCACCTGTGCACCCTATATGGTGACTGAATTTTTTAAAATGATCACAAATAATCAGCTACTGCTGACTGTCACTGACTATTCTGCTGAGCCTGGTAAAAAGCCTGACATGGATCATCTAAGATTTCTTATTTATTAAAGTTCCTGAAATGTGTCTTTCTAAATCTTCCTGTTTGGCACAGCTATGAGATAAATTCATAAATAGACTGAGCTTATTGCAGTGACAAAGAGTTGTTATACACTCTGTAGATAACTATCATTAATCCACACTGTCTCTTTCTCTCTCTATCTATCTCTCTCTCTGTAGGTGACTTGGTTAAGTTAGAAATTGAGGGCAGTTGCTGCCTCTCTCTTGCACTTCTTCCTGTCTGCTGACAGATAGTCATGGCGTCCTCCTTGATCAGCCGTCAGTTTGCTCTCTCCCTGCAAAAAAATGTATGGCTCAGTGCTCCAGGTAAATCTGACACTCTTCCGCTGAAATTATTATTTTTTTAAAATCCAGTCAGTATGTAGCATTTCACCAGGTAATGTTGCTTTGCTACAAATGTCTTTGTAAATTATCTAGAAATGTGAGTAAAACAGTGTATATCAGATTCTTTTAATAACTTCTTCAGGACTCTGGTTCAAATCGGATTTGCCTTTCTATTTAGCTCCTTTAGCCATTTTACAACCTTTACTGTAAGTATTTTCTTAGTAATAGGTTGTTAAGTCCAGTATTGTGTCTTTTGTTCTTGGGGGCTGTGGTAAAGATAAGTTTGTAGTCTGGGAGAGCAGCAACATCAGTAATTTTTACCAAATTAGATTTTGAAAATAGAATTGAAAAAAATTTGCCTACACCTCTCTTTGATGTGCTAACCCTGCTACATTTGCAGGACATTGTTAGGTATGTGTTGCAACTAATAATGTTACTAATGCTAATTTTAACTTTATTTCCATGTGAACTTGAGTGTTTGTTATTTGACCAATCTTCACTTAAATGTCATAACTGAATACAAGATCATGACACTTTGGATGTTCTTGGGGGTAAACAAGATAAAACTTCTTTCAGTCACTATAGAGGAGCTTGGTTTGAGTGTCAGTGTCTGACTGACCTCATCAGAATGTGGTTGTTGTGTGGGTGCATGCTTCTTTGAGGCCTTGGACTCAGTGATGTCTCAAAGGTCCTCTCTCCTGTAAATCATCAACTGGCAAATCTGGTTTTGGTCAGATTTACTAGTTCAATGTTAACCACTTGGCAGACATTGTTAATGTAATATACTGTTAGTAAAATGTCATGGATTTTCTCTGTAACAACTGTTGGATACTAACTGCATGACAGGGCCATAAGTTTTAGGAACTAATGCAACTTAGTGTGTGTGTGTGTGTGTGTGTGTGTGTGTGTGTGTGTGTGTGTGTGTGTATATATATATATATATATATATATATATATACACACACACACACACACACACACACACACACACACACACACACACACACTAAGTTGCATTAGTTCCTAAAACTTATGGCCCTGTCATGCAGTTAGTATCCAACAGTTGTTACAGAGAAAATCCATGACATTTTACTAACAGTATATTACATTAACAATGTCTGCCAAGTGGTTAACATTGAACTAGTAAATCTGACCAAAACCAGATTTGCCAGTTGATGATTTACAGGAGAGAGGACCTTTGAGACATCACTGAGTCCAAGGCCTCAAAGAAGCATGCACCCACACAACAACCACATTCTGATGAGGTCAGTCAGACACTGACACTCAAACCAAGCTCCTCTATAGTGACTGAAAGAAGTTTTATCTTGTTTACCCCCAAGAACATCCAAAGTGTCATGATCTTGTATTCAGTTATGACATTTAAGTGAAGATTGGTCAAATAACAAACACTCAAGTTCACATGGAAATAAAGTTAAAATTAGCATTAGTAACATTATTAGTTGCAACACATACCTAACAATGTCCTGCAAATGTAGCAGGGTTAGCACATCAAAGAGAGGTGTAGGCAAATTTTTTTCAATTCTATTTTCAAAATCTAATTTGGTAAAAATTACTGATGTTGCTGCTCTCCCAGACTACAAACTTATCTTTACCACAGCCCCCAAGAACAAAAGACACAATACTGGACTTAACAACCTATTACTAAGAAAATACTTACAGTAAAGGTTGTAAAATGGCTAAAGGAGCTAAATAGAAAGGCAAATCCGATTTGAACCAGAGTCCTGAAGAAGTTATTAAAAGAATCTGATATACACTGTTTTACTCACATTTCTAGATAATTTACAAAGACATTTGTAGCAAAGCAACATTACCTGGTGAAATGCTACATACTGACTGGATTTTAAAAAAATAATAATTTCAGCGGAAGAGTGTCAGATTTACCTGGAGCACTGAGCCATACATTTTTTTGCAGGGAGAGAGCAAACTGACGGCTGATCAAGGAGGACGCCATGACTATCTGTCAGCAGACAGGAAGAAGTGCAAGAGAGAGGCAGCAACTGCCCTCAATTTCTAACTTAACCAAGTCACCTACAGAGAGAGAGATAGATAGAGAGAGAAAGAGACAGTGTGGATTAATGATAGTTATCTACAGAGTGTATAACAACTCTTTGTCACTGCAATAAGCTCAGTCTATTTATGAATTTATCTCATAGCTGTGCCAAACAGGAAGATTTAGAAAGACACATTTCAGGAACTTTAATAAATAAGAAATCTTAGATGATCCATGTCAGGCTTTTTACCAGGCTCAGCAGAATAGTCAGTGACAGTCAGCAGTAGCTGATTATTTGTGATCATTTTAAAAAATTCAGTCACCATATAGGGTGCACAGGTGCCTTCATGGTTAAAGGAAACCTTCATTGACTGTATACAGACACACAGCAGACAGTATACAGACTGCAGTCTCCAGTGTCAAAGATGCATGTTTTCATACCTAACATTCAGCTAAAGTGTGCTGTGATGATATCGTCATATAACATGTTGTTTATTATTTTTTAAAATTAATTATTCATAGTTGGCTAAACAGTCACAAAATTACAAATAACAATATTTAAATATACTGTACACACAACTTGTATTATGACAGAATTTTATCTGTATATTTATTTGGTCACTGCAGTCACATATTTTGTCATTGTGCTGCTACAACAACTGACTGAACTGAAAATCCCTCCCCTCCAAAGCTTTCTAATGTTGTAACAATTTAAAATTTAACTTCTGGTTCAAGGTTTTTTTGACAGGGACGATAACATTAAAGAGAATATGGGGGGAGTGAGGCAAAGACTGATATGGCGCTTCTCTCGCATCTTCCAAGCTCTTATGTAATATTGGCTGCAGGAACAGGAAAATTCCAGCCATCCGCTTTCACACACAGCAAAGGAAACCCTTGGCTTTCACACAAATGCTTGTACACTTGCACACCATACACACGCATGCACATAAGCACAGAGCTAGTTTCTTGGCAACACCTCATGAACTGGATGGAACTGGTTTAGAGTGTCAGAGTTACACAAGACTGCATCTTTATAAACCCAGGAGGGGTGGGGTGGATTATATGAGGGGTGTGCATAATAAAGTGATGGAGGATGGTTAGAAGGACACAGCAAGTTTTAACTGGGATAGGCTGGAATATGAACACAAAGGAAGTGCAGCAAACATAATGCCTAATGGAATACTTAGTCTAAAATCAAGGTGGATTTCTAATGCTGAGTTGAACGACTCAAAATAGTAAATAAAATAGAATAAAAATAATACCTAAAAATAGGTAGCTTGCCATATAAAAAAAGTTTGATGATAACACAAAAATAATTGAAGAGGAAAAAATGTCTCACTGCTAATCTCCCCTAATGTGCTGCTGAACTGGGTGTGATCTGTGATCATCCAAATATACCAAACTGGTACTGTCTGTAGTAAAACACATCCATCCTCCATTAGTCAAAAATCATGAGGAGCTGAAAAAGCTTGATCTTATGAAAAAAAGTAAAAGACAATGAACTATGGACTGGAGTTTAAAGCTGTCACTGGAGTTCAATTCCCTGATCAAGGTCTTAAAAAAGGAAAATGCATTACTGAGGGTCAAGGTGTGTGTGTGTATATGTATGTGTGTGTGTGTGTGTGGCCAATGCCCTAAAAATGACAAAATTCCAGTCTTACTAACTTAATAATTAACCCAATGACTTGTCAATCACCAAAAAGGAAAGATGAGCAAGTGATGGCAAGATCATTAACACATATTTAGCTACATATCAACTATTTTAATTACCTGTTTCGCTAAAAATCAAGTTAAAATGTTGACATTCTCAACCTGTCACCAAGGAAATGGCACACATTAAACAAAGAAAAGTGAAAGGTTTGTATGTACCTTGGTTTGTACAGAGTGAGCAGGAGGACCTCACCATGTGTTTTGCCATCACTAAATATTCTCCCAATGCATAACTGATGAGCTGATGACAATATTGGTAGCCACCTCTACAATGTCCACCCAACCTAAAAATGCTGCCAAGTAGATGGTGAATTTAAGTTTTTTAACTAAGTTATGTCCAATATAAATTTAATTCATATTTCATACAAGTTGAAGTTTGTGTTTTGTCTGATGTTTGCTGAAACATGTAAACCAAAGACAAAGACAAACTTTGAAAACAAGTTGGACTTTAGGACAGCAAGCCTGTGCAAATACATATACAAATACATATGACTATGAGACTCTGAAGCTAATACCTATTTTAAGGTAAACAAATGTGTTAATGCTCATTCTTGCTTTAATAAGCAGTTACACAGTACAAAAGCTTTACATTAAAATTGATGAAGCATATGCTGTGAATTTATCATCCTGTTATGCCATGCTCTGTTACACTGTTAAAAAATAATTGAAAAAAATGTTAATCATAAAAAAAAGAACCAATTAATACCCCAACATGTCATTTAAAAACAGCAGGGAAGTGGAATCCAGGTCAACTGGCACAGAAAAAGCACTTCTGGTGCAAGGCTACTGCTTGTGCAAGAATTGACTTATTGTGTTGACTCCACCTCCTGGTCAAAAGACAAATGAAAATCTCAGTGCGCAACTATTCAGGTTAGAGCCTGTTTCATGTTGTTATGTGCTTGTGAGTGCATTCCCTATAATTATGTGGTATGTAAATACATTTTAGCTTGGTTGCTAAAAACTGGTCTGGGATGGTTAAATCAGCTGTAATGTCCTTTGGTGACCTGAACTAGCATTGACAAAAAGACTGTTGTGTAATCAGAGCTGTAGTGTAATCAGAGCTGTAGTGTGGTGGTATCGAATGCTGGAGCTGGTAGACTCAACAACCTTGCTAAGTGGTCTGCAAGAGTTTACATTACAGTTCTGTGACTAAGAAACACTGGTGGTTGTGTCTGATACATGACTGTTCCAACAGCCTGGATAGGTATGAATAAATGTTTATGATTAAAACTGACTATATACCACATAGCATGTGTCCTATAGGCATGCCTGTAGCACATATTCAATGCACCACACACTTGCGATATGCAGAGAGTTGTTGGAGTTATTTTTTTCAAATCTTATTTTCATAACGCACTCAACATGTTACTCAACAAATTGATTGTCCAGAGACATGTGTGACAGACTGCAGCTTGGAACACATTTTTTTTGTCTTAACCCAACCTGTCCTACTATCTTATGCACATTAATGTACATTCACATCTCAAAGTCTCCAGAAGCCATTGACATAAACACTCATTTAGTTCCAGGCTTGTTACCAACACTTCATTCAAACTTAACAGAAACAAAATAAAACTCAACAAACCATCTAGGTCATTTTTCTCTGATCCAACAATCAACCACTCTGGTTTAGTCAAAAGTTAGATGTGAGAATATTTAAAGGATCTAGAGGGAGGTTCATCATCAGAGAGGCAGCAGGACAGATAACACAAGGTGACAACTGCGGTAAACATATTGGTTTCTGCTCTTGGGCCAAACAAAGTTAGCTCAGTTTATACGGACAGGATGCAGCATATGATGGTGCCCCTCAGTAGTTTTGTGCTCTCCCTGCTGTTCTACATGCAAATGTGAGGGTTGACCAGCTGAAACTCTCATGCACTTGCAACAACCTGAAGCTAAACATGTTCAGCTGACACTGGTGCCACCTTACAAGACCTGTACACACCCAGAGTCTACTCAAATTACAATGTCTTGAGAAGTGAATCGCTCAAGGAAATAAAATTAGGGTGAAATAATTGTTTATCCATCTGATCTGAACTACAATCCATTTTGCTTTTATTTTCTATTATTAAATGTTGCATGAATGCATTCAAGGCAAAGTAGTTTTACATGCATAAAACGTCATATTTACTGGCTGAGACTGGTGGCATCACCTTACGTAATTTATGAGGCGTAAAGTCCTGCAATACAAGTAATCTAGTGCAGCTAAAGTTCACACATGTGCAATGAAATTGTATTGGTCAGATGTCCAAGTTTAAATCTGATTCAAATCGTACCCCTTATCCTCAGAATATGTGTCAGATAAACTCATGTGCCATATGCATCATACCTACATTACCTGATGTGTTCTACAATACAAAGCACAACAATAAAGCGCAAAACTGATCTTTTTATGCACAAGGGTACAGGGTAGCACTTGTTTGCCATTAAGCATACAAGTGTTTACTTTTGCTCTCCAACCAGAAAACTGGCTACACTTGACCTAGCATACTGTAAAATAAATTTATTTAACAGTTTGTTTTTGGTGTTTTTTTTGTGTTTTTTTATGTTACGGTAAAGGCAGATGGGGTGACAATGCATGAACTATTCTAAGAATAACTGACCATCAAAGGCTTCTTAAACAGTAAGATCAAGGTTTTAAATTTCTTACCTGCTGATTTCCAAAGGGGTCCAGGGACCTCCAGCAGCCTTTAACGAAGCTGTAAAGGGCCCTAGAATAAAATGAACAATTTAAAAATGAATGTTATATAGTTTATGATTTTAAATACATTCATTTCACTGTGGTTATAGTTTAATCTCTACTGAACGCTGAGTAACAACTACACTGACTCCTTCAAAACTATTAAACTTAAATGAGTGAAGGTGAAATAGGCTGGAGTTGGTCTAAGATGTTAGTGATTTGGTTCCAAAGGCTGAAGACTATACCACACACGTTTCTTCTGTTTCTTTGCTTTATGAACAATAATATGAACAACGCGTGCGCCTTGAGCTCGCAGTAACACATCTCTTAATTAAAGGAAATGAATGCATTCACGTGATTGCGGCATTTTACTAGTTTCAATGGATGTTTACTGAACTGTTTTGCACATTTCTAGCCTTCTGAAAAATCTGGTTCAAACTAGATCGGACTGGCTCGCAGACTAGAGGTTAGGCTGATAATAGGCTGGTAACCACCCATTACTAATATGTTGTATCAGGTGGTATGACAGATGTTTCAACTGCTTTCTTGACATGGAGGCTGTAAACTGCTGCGCATCATGATGCTTTGATCCGATGCTCATCAGCGCAAACACTCGCCGACGACGAGAGTGACAATCAATGCAATATGACCGCAGTCTGATCGGTGTAACTCTCGCTGCAGATCCGATTGTTCATAAGCTTCGTGTTGGCGACAGTCCTCAAAAATACTTACCGAGATCCAACGACGGTAGCAGGGGCTGCGCGTAGATCCTCGCTCTGCAGGACTGTAATTCGGTAGCAACACAAGATCCGAGTCCTCCCCAGATATATCAGGCAGGCCTGCCTCTCCACAGTGGGAGGGGCTTACTCTATTCATTTTCCTCTCGTTCCTTCTTTTTCTTTTTTAACCAAATCTTTATTGGAATTTAAATAACTTGTAATGGTAAATGGACTGTACCTGTGTAACGCCTGTCAAGTGGCTGAGACGTGGCTGAGACACTAGAATGTTGATATGTATAGTAGTGGATTTGAGATATAGTTCTTTTTTAGCCACGCACTCGTGTCAGTAACTGCAGCTGCATTGTTGACATAATATTTCATAATCATCTAAAGATCAATCAAAGATTTACTCTCATGGTCTCCCTTTTGGCCATTTCATCACCACATTATATTTACAGTATTAAAAAATTGTGCACCCCTTCACAAATAGCATATTTCTGTGATTTTCTAAATT